>JADMLD010000916.1:0-48492 GCA_017589585.1 Phylloscopus whistleri
CCCGGGCCCCGGGGCCGCGGCCCCGCCGGGCTGCAGCAGCGCCGGCACGGGCATAAGGAAAGGGGAGCAGAGGAGGAGCCGGCTCTGCTCTGCTGCTCTCTGTGCCAGTGGGAAGGCAGGAATTAAGTCTTGGTGTCCTTTGGTTTCTCTGTGCAGATTTTGCTTTGATTATTCAATTCTCTTTTGCCAAAACACTCATTTTCTCAGTCCACCATTTTCTTTCTCTCCCCCATCGCAGTGAGGGTGACTGTGTGAGTCACAAGGCTTAATTGCATATTTTCCCTGTGTCTGATTCCAGAGGACAACTCAGACAGCAGCTTGCTGACCCCTTTGGAACAACCAAAGTCACCACACCTTTGCGACTCCTTCCTCATCAGTGCTCTGTAGCAGCCACCCAGAGCTGTCATCTCTACTGATCTGGCTTTCCTAAACACCCTGGCTTCATCCATCACAGCACTCTGGAAGCTACAGCAACATATTTCTATCATCCCATGACTCTGCAGTAAAGGCACAGAGGAGAAATGAGGTTGTGCTGGACAGGAGCCCAGGCAACGTGCACTAAACCTGCATTTCCCAAACAGCCTCTGCAGTTCCCAGAACAGATCCTCCAGCACCATGAATGGGACCAGCCCTTCTGCCACCCTTTCCTCCACTGTCTATAGTGCCACCAGGCCAGAGGGATGTTTCCTGCACCTGCCATTGCCTGACAAGAGCCCCAGGGAGCAGCTGTTAGAAAGAAATCCTGGAGATCTGTCTTCCCCATCTGTTGGTTTTTGGTTCACTCAGCTGCAGAGCTGCTCCAGGGTGATTCTTGCTCCACAGTAATACGTTGCTGCATCCCCTTGCTTTGCTGCCAGGATCTGCAGTGTGGTCCTGGAACTCTCCACTTCTCCCTTAAAGCGATCTTGGAAACCTTCTCCATAGATGTCACCCTCACAGTAAATCCATTTGAGAGACCCCTTGGGCCCTGACGGTACCAGTACATCAAAAACTCCACACAGCACCGCTCCCAATGCTGCAGGTGAAGGTGACTGCATTTCCCTCTTGCACGGTCACTTCCCTGGGCTGCTGTTTCAAGGTCACCTGCCCAGTGACTGCTGCAGAGAGCAAGAACAAGCCACGGTCACTCCAAGATTCAGCAAAGGTCAGGCAATGCTGGTGGGACTTTGGAATGGCACTGGAGCAGTGGGAGGACAAAATCCTCCTCTTTGGATGCAGCTGACACAGATGGGCAGAGCTGGCAGCAGCTATCAAGGCTCACAAGGAAGGAGACTCCACATTTCCCTCCCTCCTTTTCCCTGTCAGACAGGAAGCTTGGTCTGATTTTCCCCAAAGAAGCAGGTAGGATTTGCACCGTGGGGGGACAAATCCCTTTGTCCTTGCCAAGGCAGCATGGTGGAAGCCACTCTCCTGTCCCTGGAAGTGCTCTAGATGAGCCCAGCAAAGACAAAGGCTGTCCCAGACAATGGGGTGTTCCCTGTGCTGCCATCCTGCAGCTGGTCTGTGCCAGAGGGGCCGCAGTGCCCCAGGAGCAGAGTGTCCAGTGGCAGGGCAAAGCGCTGGGCCCCAAGAGCTGAGTGCAGCAGGGAGGTGCCCTGCGTGTGCCCAGGCTGCAGAGGAGGCAGCTGGGATGGAGGTGCCGAGCTGGCAGGCAGGAGAGGAGCAGGGCTGCTGTCCCCGTGCTGCACAGGCATGGCTGGGCAGCTGGAGGCGGGGAACAGGTGCGGCTGCAAGCGCTCAGCACAGCTCCCCAGAGCCCTGCAGAGCACAGGGCCACGCTCAGCTCCTGGGGCCATCAGCCCTTCCCTGCACTTACCTACAATGGGCAAGAAGCACAGGGCACTCCACATGGCCAGGACCACACTGTCTGTCTGTCTGTCTGTCTGTCTGAGGCCTCTCTCCACCTTCTCTCTGCCTGCACAACAGCTCTGCCCACACCTGCCCTGCCTGTGCCTCTGTCACTGCCCAGTCCCTCCTGGTCCCTCCCTCTGCCTGTGACAGCACAGGGGGAGAGGTGGGGCAGGAGGAGCAGAGCTTGAAGCTGTTGGTGCTCTCCTGGGTTTTTCTCACCCTGTCTGGTTCCCATCTTTCTGTTAAGCCCCCTCCATATCCACACTTTCTGTCATCCTCTGAAAGACCCTCAGGTTTGCTTTGGAGTGGGTCAGTGAGAACACTAAATTGGGAAATACCATTCCTAAACCACAACAGCCTTATTTGGCACCAGTGTGGGGCATGAAGGGTTGAGATAAGAACAGATCTGCTCAGAGTGGTTGGAAACAAATCTGATCTAAGCATGAGTTGTATCAGGTGTGGGGCCACTGGTGACAATGCTGCTTGGGCTGTTCCTGTGGCTGTGGTACCCAACCCTGTGGATGTTCCTGTAGGTGCTCCTCAGGATGATATTGTGCAGGGCTGTGGGCATCGACAAGGGGATTGGGAAGAGGCCAGAAACTCTCAGCCTCTGGAGGTGACTGCTGTCCAGTGTTGGAGAAAGATATTCTCCCAAGGATGATCTGGCCGTGCTCCATTCAAGTGGAACACCATGGCCAGAGACTGTATTTGTCATCAAATAAAACTGTATGTGCAAAATGCCTGTTAGAGATGGCCACCTAATGGAGGCTGGAGTGTCTCTACTCTGTCTCCTTGCAGGTTATGTTTCTAAACAGGTCACAAAAGAGGAAGTGCCCTGGTCGTGGGAGGCTTTGGCATAGCCAGGAATCAGCTAAGACCCTCCTACAGAAATCCCAGATTTGACATCTGTGCTGTGCTTTGGAAAGACAGACATTCCCAGGAGCACTGCACTTCTTCATCCTGAGCAGTTTTGCAGGGGAAGATCAGGTTCCCAAAACTTCAGTTCAGACCATATCTGCTGACTGAAATATAAGGGAAAGAGGGAAAGAGAACTTGCCCTTGCAGTCAGATAACTAACCATCCTCCTTACAAGTTTCTGTTTACTTTAGATCTAATTTTGTCAGGAACTTTTTAGAATTTTGGAACACAAAATAGATAGGTCAGATTATATCCAGGAGATGCAGGAATATGATTATTACATTGTACTTTTTAATGCTGTGTAAGAAAGCAGAAGGATTCAGCAGTACAGAAAGCTGCTTAATATTGCCCATTCTCTTGGAGTTCTTCACAATGCTTTCCCGTGTAACCTCTTGGAAAGAGGTTCATTCTTCCAGCATGCTTTTAATGTTGTCTGCCACTGGAGAGAGCTCTCAGCATTTTGACTTGCTCAGCAGGACAGATATCAGATACCACACTCCATGTGTGAGACTCAACAAGGGGAAGGAAAAATACATATGATGTGCTAGAGGTGAAAGTTTTCCTCAAATAATTTAAAAAGTTTTATTGGAGTTCACATTGTGGGTGGGCTTGTCACTGAAACTAGGGGAAAAGCAAAAACTCTCCAACAGCATTTTTTAGTGTTAGAGAATGAAGGCATTACTTCATTCTGGTCAAGATGTGCAACAGAAATCATTTCGTCCACACCTTGCATGGCTTGTGCAGAGAAAATCCTTCCATCTCAAAACATTTTCACTGGATTTTTTCTCGTACTTATACAGCCAAAACCCAGGGAAATTCATTGGTTCAGTGTTCATTGATGCCAAGTTACACAGTTTGTAGGGTTTGGTTTCCTATTGATCCCTTCACCTTCAGTGTTAATGTGAAGAAGAGTTGAGTGTTGGATGATGGGAGGGGCCGGGGTTCCCAGGTGCAACACCAGGGGGAGGAAAGGCTCAGCAGCCATTTCGTGGCAGAGCACACAAACTAAACCTGGTGCTTCAGTTCCGTGGTCCCAGGGTTATAACTTTTCCTTATTCAGTCTTATCTTGTATTTTGTTAAGGTATAATGGACTGTTGAAAATTTAAAAGTGAGCGTTGTTTCTCACATCTACAAAAGTCTCCTCATCTGATTTCATCTGGGAGAGCTGCAGATTCTTTCCTCTTCTGTGGAATTACCCACACTGACACAATCTTACTATTGGATTGCACAAAGGCACCCAGTTGTGGGGTTTCTTCTGGAAACAATTCAGTTTTCCTGTTTTCTTAAGCTGAATGTTCTGCATTACCCAATGCAAAGTGAAAAGCCACTGCTCAGTGGGGCAATCTGGGACCCTGTCATGAAATGAGGGCTTTAGGTCAGTGAAACACTCACTGTCAGAGGTGTCAGCAAAGGACATTTAATATAAATTTGCCGAAGCATGGCACAGTCCAACAGAAAGGAGTCCCATTAAGTCATGAGGTTCAGAAAGCTCCCCCCCCTCCTGCTTTCTAAATTCCTTCTCACAGGAGATGGGGATGGATCCAATCCAGCCCCAGACTTCATCAAGACTTTAAGGGATTATAACAGTATATAATCATTGACCTTTCCCTCCTGTCCCTCTCATTCCACTGGTTTTGTCTAAGGGATTGTTCTCAAAATATAAATCTGCCTGAGAGACTGGGAAAAGGTGTGGAGTGCTTGAGAAAAAGGTGCTGGGATTGTCATTGGAAAATCAGGATAAAAATTTATGAATTATGTTGTGGTGGTAGAATGCACTAAGTGAGCATTTTACTGGATTTGCATTTGCCATGCAAATTTCACTCAGCTTCTGCAAGGGCTCAGGGTCTTCCCTCGGGGTCTATACAGCCTGAGGGTCTGACCTGACCAGGCTGAATGCAGCACACCTTGCTGAGTCCTGTGCAGAGGCTCTCTTGAAGCCAGCAGGAACTCAGCCAGGGGGAGAAAAGCCTTATTTCCCCTTCAGGATGTGGTTAAGTTGTTTTTTCCAAAGCAGGGCAGGGTTAATGCTGCCTGGTGTGACTGTGTCAGAAATGGTGACCACAGCATCCTGCCTGTAGCTTGTGAGAGGGGGATGAGCTGGGGGAGGTGTGTGCTGGGCTCTGTTAGGTAAGAACCAAGTTGCCATGGGAACTATCACTCTATCAAAACCCACTCAATATTATTTTTTGGTGGCCCCTTCCTGCTATCACTGAGTGCAAACAACAGCAGGGTTACTCCTCTGCTGATATGAGCATTTTCCTGCCTCCTGCCTGTAGCAAGGACTCTCCTGACTGAAGCTCTTGAACGTGCCAGAGAGACACTTCCCTGCACAGAGTCTGGAAAAGACAAATCCAGCCTACAGGAAATCTGTATTGTCAAAGCTGTGTTTCTAATCCCTGTGGGCTTTAGGAGAGTTGGATTTCAGCAATCTCCATCCCAGCTTCAGAAGAAACAGCAGAGAAAACCCACAGCATTTTGACCAAGTAGAACTTTATTTTTGTCACTACTGCAGGAACCTAAAATGCACATGAGATGTATTTCTGAATAGAAATCCAGGCTTAAAAAAAATGAACATTATCTGGTTGAATTGAATGACTCCAGATCCTACACAGCTCTTCTCATCTGTAATACACACTTTTTGTTATTAAATCTAACCCAAAGCTACAAATGGCAACTCCTGGGCTTGAATTCCCTCAGCAGTAATACTCCAGTTCTACAGGCAGTAACACCACAGGCCTGGGAAAGGTGCTTTGAAAGGGCCATGGATCTGGAGTGAGCATTGGAGTTCTCAAAGCAGTGGGAGCAGGTTGGACACTGGTGTGCAAATGCCAGAAGAGTGGGGAGATGTGCTTAGCAGCAGGATGAGGAGAAAGCCACTCTCCTCAGAGTTCTCAGAGGAGAGGAAACAGCAAAAGCACTTAAAACTGTTCAGTGTAAATCAGCTGGCCAGGCAGGAGTGAGCAGTATTCAATGTCTTCAGGGGAAGGTGTTGCCTTGTGTCCTGGCTGGTCTCTCTCAGCAGCTCTGCCCCTTGTGCTGCTGGTTCACGTTCTTTCCTGCTCTGCTTCGGGTTCTTCTTGCCCTCATTCCTCATGTCTGGAAGAGCAAAGAGGAGGTTTAAACAACATTTAATGAAATTTGGTCTCTGAACCACAGTTTGATCGCTGTGTGCTCCCTTACCTCACAAAAGGAACAACTTGATACTCATGAGGGTATTGACAGCGATGCTCTTTGCCAGCAGGACTCTCAAACCCAACACAGCCATGGACAGCATGTTCACTCTCTGCCCTTCAGCATCTGCTCAGTGACCAGAAAAGAGGGGAGAGATCAGGGTCCAGGTTTTGATGTTGTGATCTTGGCAGAAGGTGGGAAAATCCACAGGGGATAGTTTCAGAGAAAGGAGGAGCAGCAAATGAAGACATGATAGAGAACATGGCAACAGTAGGGGAGCCCAGGGTCTGTCTGCATTGCTTTTTGCTGCCTGGGCTTGTGTGTAAGTGCAGGAGCTGCCTTGGAACAGCAGCTTGTGTCTGCTGAATGTGTTGTGTTCTGACTCCTCTGCCCTGGAGAAAATACATTTCCATGCCTTTATCCCCCCAACAGCAAAGTAACTTCACAACCTGTTTGGGTAACTCACCTGGTGCTGAGGACTCTGTGCTGTTGCAAACCCTGTCACTGGCCCCTCTTACTGGTTCTTCAGCCTCCTCCTCTTCTGTAGAATGATAAAGAGAAGACATTTTAAACTATATCCATGTTTTATGCAGGATTAAAAGAAATGCTCATGTGACATTTCCTGTGGGAGCTTGAGTAATTTTGGTGCTCAGATGATCAGGCTGGGACTCAGATGATCAGTCATTAATTCCAACATTAATTTGAGGAGACAATTTTGCCTGCAGTTGCAGGAAACAGAAGAATTCCTGCATTGTTTTGGTTTTACTATTTGAATGACCTTCAGGACATACAAAAACTGACTCACAAAATATAACTATTTATTTAATTTAAAAACTCTCACAACACTCCCGAACTTTAACTTTTTGTATGTTTTAGAAAGGCTCTTCCAGCTTGTGCTGCAGCATGTTTGCTGCTGCAGGGTAAGATATTTAGTCAGAAGGAAATTCCCATTTTGAACAAATAGATTGTGTCTTCCTTCTCCTTTGCAAAATAAGGTCTCTCCAAGAAATTAAACAATTGAAACTGTTTCTTTCAGATGCTTTGAAACATCTTTCAGCTCTCCCTGCTGAAATACCAAAAGCCTTTCTCATTTCTGCTCTCTGCTCAGGGCAATGGAGTCAAGAAGGAGAACACAAAGCCCCACAGGCCACTGTCCCCAGGAATAAGTGACAGCTGTGCCCCCAAACTGTACCTGGCTCTGTTGTTTCTGTGATGTTGTTGAATTTGGCCGTGCAGGTCACCTCTGTGTCTTTTGTCACATTGACCACTTTGATGGCATTGTACAACCCCTCTGATGTCAAAATGGATGGGCTCTGTTCATATACGACCTCCTTAGAGGGCATCTCCAAGCTGATGTTCTTTGTAAGGGAGTTCCTTGCCAAACAAGCTGCTCTCCCAGTACTGCCACCTTCTTCCCATTTCTTTGATTTCATCACAAGGACTTGAGGCTCAGAAGTGTTTGCCATGTCTGTAAAGAAAAGCATGGTTTGGACAGGATTGATTTTACTGCAGGCTTGCCCCAGTGCTGAGTGACCAAAAATTCACATATAATCTAGCTGGGACTAATCTCTAGCAGTATCAATCACTATCTTTTTGTGGTGTTTATTTCTTGCTGCTTCTTCCAAAAGATCAAATTAAAACCAGAAAGGGGAATGGGGGGTATATTTTATCACAGATTTAATCCCACAGGATCGCAGCTTTGTTTTTGCCAAAGTTTGTGCCTGTAAGTGAACCCTTGATTTCATAAGGGATCTACAAACAAGAAGGGAACTTTTATGAATGCCACTCCAAGAGTCCACTTATTCTGCTTTCTCAGCAATTTATTTCCAAAACATAACAATTCTATCTGGATCGCCTTGCATATCATATTTATGAGACAGAATTGAATACTATTTTTTCTTTTACTCTCCCTTCCATACACCCAACAGAAATGGAACATCCATTAACTTGGTTTGACCAATTCAGTTGAATCCAAACTCTGAACAATTGGGTTAGATTAAACTAGTGCAGAAATGTTGCATGAGATTTTATTTTATGCTTTTGATCATTACTCTTCTTTGCTATCAGTGTTATATTTTTGACTCTGACACAATAGATAGACTTAGGAACTTGTATGCCAACTTCTGCAGACACTTTATTTCCCTTTAGACAGTCCAAATGTGAATTTAAAACCCAACAAAGAGTGTGAAAATCTTATTAAGAAGCCATAATAAATGGACAAAATGTATGTCCAAAAGAAATTCAGGATAATAGCAGGCAGAACTTCCCTTGTGGAGTTCAAGTTCTTTGGCAACACTGAGAAGTGGGGTTAGAATATTTTGACATATAAATTGTCTAGTTGCATGCAAAAGATTGCACATAGAAAGTCCAATTAGTGACTGAAAAACATTAATGAATGTCTGCATGAATTGTAGGGTTAAAAAAATATTTGAAAAGGGGAAAAATGAAAGAGTAGCAACTCAGAAAATGGTAAGGTATAAAGGATACCTACTTGGCTCCACGGTCAGTTGAGTTCCATCCCCAAAGACAAGAGCAGCAGTAACACACAGTTAAAATGCGTAAATCAAAAAGGGCTCATTTCCCTATTCTCATTACACACATTTCCTTCCCAGGTGTTGTACCATGGTTGGCCAGAGCCTGTCAGTCCTGTGCATTCCGTGTTCTCTGAGAAGACCTTGAAAGGCTTTTCATGTGGTCTCCTTGCCAGGCTTTCCAAACAGCCACAATACAAACAAGCTGCTTCTCTGCAATAACTCCCTGGGCAGGATCATCAGCAAGAAATAATGTACACAATGCAATTGTAGTTCAGAGAGCAGAGGATTTGTTTTATCTGACCCCAGAAGCCTCACTCGAGTCCCTCTGCTTTGCATTACCTGACAATACAGCCATGAATTCCTACCACTGCTTGCTTCTGGAAGGGATTTGTGTTTTATGTTCTGACAATTTATTTGGGCAGAAAGTTGTACTCCTCCTTGACTTCAGTCTTATAAAGTCACAGGAGGAGCCCTATATTCTAAAATGTAATGGGCCTTAGCATTCTCCATGAATGTTTGATCTTGAATAATCCAACCTGAACCAAAAGGAAAACCTTCTGTGCCCTTCACTGAGCCTCAACAGAATATGCCTGGAGTATCCCACAGTGACAGCAATGGTTGTTATTTTATGTCATTTTGATTTAGGGGTGTTCTCAAAAGATTGGATAATGAAGTATTTGTGATCCAAACATCTTAAAATACATAATAGTATCTCCCAAAGGAATTCAAAACCAAAAGGGGAAGGTTGCTCACATCCTGGAAATTTTGGCTTCAGCTTATTGAATATTTCAGCAGACTGGGACTTTGATAGTTAAAGCTCAATGTCTTTTACTGTCATACAGAATCCCAGAGTCTCTGTGCAGCACTGAAAATATCTTGTCTTTAGATAGAAAAAGAAAATCAGTGAACAGCATGGAAAGAACAGATCTTTCTTCAGAATGGTAAATGTTCTTGGGGCGACATGCACCCTTTTTGTACATCATGGCATTCCTAATAAAGATAGGAATAACTAAGGCTTCTTATAATTCCTACTCCCACATTGATCTTTTCAGAACCCACACAACTTGGGAGACAATTGTCTTTCATTCCAGGAGCTCTTGGATAGGAAGCTCTTGTTAGAATTTAAGCCCAAGGCTATCTAACCTCCTTCCTCCTCTGTCCCCAGGGCAGTGGAACTGCTTACCTGGGGACACTGTCAGTGTGATGCCGGTGTCAAACCAGAACTTCTCAAATCAGGCAGTTACAGATTTGACTCAAAATTCCTCACCACTATGAGCTCTTCACTGAGCTCTGCATTCCTGCCCCAAGTCAGTCAGTGGAAGTCCACTGGAGACCTGGACACTTGACAGGAGATTGGAGCCGGAGTGCTGCCCAAACTGGGAATCAGTTCTCACATGCTAAGTAGTGCCCTGCTGGTGTTTGGGGATCATGGAATAATGGGGCTATGCAGAGTCAGCCCAGGTGTTCCTGGGGAACCTTCCTGAGCAGATCCAAGCTGAGGATTTGTCCTGAAAGCCTGACTGGAGGAGCAAGTTCATTCAAAGCATTATTGCAGCTGAAAATCATTGCAGTGAACCCAAACCATTAAACTCCTTCTTTCACTCCCACCTTAATTTTAAATGAAGTTTTAGAAACAAAGAGATGTCACTTACTTGGTAGAACTGTGAGAGTTGTCCCTGGTCCAAATACAAGCTTATCTCTCCCCACACTGCTAAGACTTATTCCAATAACTCACTCTTTCCTCATGGTGTTCAAACGTGTTGTAAAAACAGTTGATGAAGAGCCACTAGTCCAATAATCCATGGGTGCAAGTCCAAGGGAGTATCCAGAGGTACATTTACTTCCAAATCTGGAAAGGAAAAACTATTAATTGAATAGCTTAATGTTAGTTAGCTTGACTGAGTACAGAATTTTCAAATTCTCCCTTTCTTCCATCTTTTAGAATCCTCGTGAGCTCTTTTATCTCTCCAGGGTAAAAAGCAATATAAGAAAGAATGTTCTATTTGTCTCTTGAATCATCACAGTCACCCATCTCCTTTCTTTCCCAAAATATCTCACCTTTTTTCCCTCTCTTTGTTTTTGTACAGGTCCCTGTGCTTTTTGTATCATCGTGGTACTCCGGCCCCGGTACACAGTGATCTATTTCCTTCTAAAAACTGTCTCTGCTCCACTACACAGAAATTTGGTTTATCCAGGCAGTCACATGACTTCTTCAGTGGTTTAAGACCCAATGTACCACATGAGGAAACACGATATGGCTTTTAAGGAAGGATCTCAGTGGTACATCTTTCTCCCCAACCTTTGTTAACCTCCCATTAGGACTGAGATCACTGCAACATGTTGCCAGGGCCTAGGAATGGCACTCTCCAACTCAATGTCCCCACCAAAACCCTCCAAAAAACCACTGCTGCTCTCTTTCACTTCCCCACTGCTCTGTTTTCCCTTCCCCTTGCCTCTGCAAGTGAGATGGAGTTAAGAACTGGAGGCACAAAATGTGAAGAAGATGGGTTGAGAAGAGAACAATTTACTGGAAACAGCAATGAGATAAGAAAACAAACAGTAACAGCAACAATATTAATAACAAAAGGCTGATGAAAAATAAACTATTTACAGAAAAAAGGCACAACAGCAAACAAATACAGGACGGCTTCTCCTGCTACATTTTTGGGACTGGAAGGAACACCTGTGAAGAGAGGCAGAGAGTCCCTTTCCCTACCCCCAGAAATGAGGAGAGGTAATATAGAATAGCATCCCTATCTTAGCCATCCCCCCTCCTTGCTACTGCAAAAATTAACCCTGTTCTTGCAGGAACCAGGACAGATGGCAAGCCCTAAACCCTATCAGGGCAATTCTAGGAACAAGTTATTTGCCTAACACTTGGACATAACTCAGGGCTTGTTGGCTGCTCTGTTTCACAGACTAAGTCTCCCTTCTTGTTGATTAGGCTTGAAAGTATACAAAGATCAAACATCATATTTTCTTAAGTTTACATCTTCCACATTTTGCAACAAATGGAAACACCTAAATACAGAAGGATCTTGCCCAACCGTTCAACTGGAGCTGGCAATGAAATGTCTAAAATTAGGTGTTTGCAAGAGCCAAAATCTCAGGTTGAATGGTGAAGAAATTTATCTTGGCAAAATAGGAGGGGTTTTCTGGTGTTTGAGTAATTCTGGGAATCAAACTGGTGTATGTGCACAGAGTTGTCTGAGGAAAAACAGATGAGGTAGGGCCACCATGTCCCCCCTTCAAGAGAAGGGAGGGAGACAGTTTGTGTGTGGTGGTTCAGTTGTTTTCAATTGCTGTGGTACGTAGTTCACACTGTGCTGGATGGCTCTACAAAATCATTGGTAGATGATTGCTGTGGCAGTTTGGGGGTTTTTCAGTGCCAGGTGATGTCTCCTCTTTCATGCCTTTGAAGTGCTGGCTTTTATTTTCCTCTTCCTCTACACCGTTCTACTTCTGAACGTCTAATACTGCTCCAGAGGATGCTCTACACAAAAAATAACACCTGGTCATGGATTTCTTGGAGACACTACAGGTGATCACAGAAAATTAGATATTGAAGGTGAAACAGTAAGTCACTGTCCATCCACTACGGACAGGACAGCTAAAAGCAGTGATTTGAAAAGTGAGCTGGAATATCTGCTTGGGGAAGTGCCTGGGCTGCTGACACTTACAAGAGAAGAGGGAGGTGACAGAAGAAATCAAGGGGTATTATCTTTGTGTTTGTCACTTTTGGCAGTGCTGTGTTGAATGGCTCTGACATTAATCCAGTACAGCAATTCTTCCATTGAACCAAGGAGGGGAATTGGGGCAAAGCCTGGGGACAACTGCCTGACCCTCTGGCATCTGCAGCTCCTGTGTAGGATGCCTCAGGCTCTGTGCTCAGCATCACAAGCCCATGGATGCATATGCACAGGTCTCCTTATGTCTTCCACGAAAGCCTACACTCCTAAATAAAGAAATGAAAGCTCAGTGCTCAGAAGAGGAACACCTGTGTTTATTCACATGGAGCCAGAGCTGGGAGTGCAGGGAAGGAGTTTTTCATCAAGTCCTGGGAAAGTCCATCTTGGCAGTGAAGTTCCTGGTGCAGTGCCACTCTTTCCTCATACAATTAATTGGCTATTGTTATGTGTTACTACAATGTTATTCTGAGACTCCCCAAACATCATGAAGTACCCAAATGCAGTTGAGTTCCACCTTTCCATGTTAGAACTTCAGCTCTTTCAGTGCCTGTTGTGTTTCTTTGTCACGATTTAACCACCAATGGTAACTAAGCACCACACAGCTGCTTGCTCTTTTCCCCCTTCTTGGATGGGGCAGAGAATTGGAAGGGTAAAAGTGAGAAAACTCGCAGGTTTAATAAATAACTCGGGAGTTTAAGAAATAAAGCAAGCAGTGCATGTGCAAGCAAAGCAAAGCAAGGAATTCATTCACTACTTCCAATTGTTAGGCAAGCATCCAGCCTAATCCAAAAAAGCAGAGCTCCATCCCACAGTGGCTACATGGAAATAAAAATGCTCAGTGTCCACTCCCTTCCTTTTTCTTCCCCATCTTAAGATGCTGAGCATGATGTCTTATGGCCTGGCTGACCCCTTTGGTCAGTTGGGGTCAGCTGAACCAGCTGTGTTCCCTCCCAAATTTTGTGCCCCCTCAGCTACTGACTGGTGGGGGGAATGAGGAGCAGAAGAGGCCTTGACTCCATGTAAGCACTGCTCAGCAATAACTCAAACATCCCTGAATTACCAACACTCCTTCCAGCATACATTCAAAACACAGTCCCATTCCAGCTACTATGAGGAAAATTAAGTCTACTTAAACCAAAACCCTCGTATTCTTTGAAAACAAACAAATCCACCCTCTTTCCCTGGTTCTTTCTGCCCGTGGGAGATCTTGGGCAGGAAGGAAGGAGTTAACAACACATTAATGGTTTGGGGTTTGCCTGTGGGAGACTGCTGTTGTTACTGCTGTGGCACCTCTGCATCTGTTTCTGCAAAAGACAGCCCAGACTGAGTCTTCAGTCTTGAGAAGTCTGGGAAGAGCCTTGCCTTGCAGCAACCACAAAAGACCTGGCTAGATTAAAGCCCCTCCTTCCAATTCTGCCCTGGCCCTGCCTGAGTTTCAATCACTGTGCCCTTTTCAAGTTCTCTCATGCTGCAGAAATAAGTGGCTGTGTCTGCAGCTGCTGGTGAGAGCAGTTGCAGCCACAGCTGGTTCCTGGCGGGGTCTGCAGAGCTGTTGACTCTGGTCTGGAAGGATGAAGCGATGTGCTGGAGTCCTGTGAAAGGATACTGCATCACCATGTGCTGCAGCTCTTTGCCAGGAGTCTGCCGGAGCCAGTCCCACGCGTAGCTGCTGTCAGTGATGGCCACACCAGAGATGTGACAGGTGAGCCAGACAGACTCGGAGATCTTCCCAACTGCAGGGCCTGAGGCCTCTGTCTTCACCTGAGAAAGGCCACCTGCAGCCCCAGGAGACAAGGATAAACAGCAACAGCTTAAGCAATCAATCTACTCCACTGTGTCCCTGTGATTCTGCTTGTGATGTCCAGGATCCAGCAGCTGCAAAATCTAAAGATTCCCGTTAGAATCTCAGATCTGGGAGACACACACAGCCTTCCCCTTTCTCCCACCGAGCTCCCAGATGACCCTCTAGAATTCCCATTTCCTCTTCTCGCCCCTCAGGCAGCAAAACCCATGGGCTGGACTGAGTGGACAATGAGCTGTGTCCAAAACCATAGCAGGACTATTCACACACCTGACCATTTGGACTGGGTGCCTGTAATACTGGAAACCAAGGGAAACAGGAAAATTGCTTCAAAGCTGAAGGAGTGAGGAGAGAGTTGGCATGACACGTGGGAAGAAGACAATCATAAAGATTAGAGCTTATTTGGGGACAGCAAAAGATAGGATGCCCCTGTTAATATCAAAGATTTTAAAACTCTGTGCTGTATCTACACGACTCTTTGGGAGCAACCCTGCACATCTGGGCAACAGAGGCCTCTTCCAGCTCCGAGCCAGAGAGCTGGGATGCTGACAGGTGGTTTGTGTTCAGCCTCAGCTGGATTTTGTGTCTCTGTGCGAACAGCACAGAAGTAACGGGCACAATCCCCGGCACGGAGGCGGTGCAGGCTGAGAGATGCCACAGAGTGGGAATTGTCCCTGGAGGCCGTGGCTCGACCTTCCACTGCCGGCCCAAACTGAATCTGTGATGAGTAATGGCTTATCCAGGACACCCATTCGAATCTGCCACTGGGTGCCTGGCGGTACCACCGAACATAATGATTCTCGAAGGTGAAGCCGGAGCCGCGGCAGGAGAGGGTGACGGAGTCCCCGGCCGCTCGCAGCCCTCCGCCGGCCTCCTCCAGCCTCGGCTGTGCCCAGAGCCCTGCGGAGAGAGAGCGCAGGAATCGGGCAGGGCGCGACCACGGACCGGGAGCGTTGTCCCGGTGTCCCGGTGCCCCCGGCCCTGCGGAGGGAGAGCACGGGCACCGTGCACAGGGCACCCAGAGCCCGAGGCTGTTCCTCTGCCGTCCCGGTGCCCCCGGCACAGCCACAGCCGCCACCTCGCTTCTCCGGGGGAAACACCGTGCCCGGGGTGATGCCCTGCGAGCCCTCCCGGGGCTGAGCCGCACCCGCTTCAGAGATTGCGGCCGAACCCGCAGGCAGAGCCTGCCCCTGTGCCTTCCTCTGTCCCTGTAACTCCCCAAGCCGCTGGCCCTGCGCCTTCCCTCGACCCTGCCTGTCGCTGTCGCTGTCGCTGTCGCTGTCGCTGTCGCTGTCGCTGTCGCTGTCGCTGTCGCTGTCCCTCCTTGGCCCGGGCCGGGCTCGCTGCCCTCCCCGCCCGGCTCTCACCTGCGGGCCACAAGGCCAAGGCCAAGGCCAGCAGCCCCGGCCGCAGCCCGGCCGCCATCGTGCCCGGCCCCGGCTCCGCCGCAGCCGCACAGGAGCCGAGCGGAGCCGCGCTCGGGCCGCTCCCGCCCGGCCCCGCCTCGCCGGGGCAGCGCCGCCGCCTCTGCCCGCCCCGGCACACCCGCCCCGGGCCCCGGGGCCGCGGCCCCGCCGGGCTGCAGCAGCGCCGGCACGGGCATAAGGAAAGGGGAGCAGAGGAGGAGCCGGCTCTGCTGCTCCTCTGTGCCAGTGGGAAGGCAGGAATTAAGTCTTGGTGTTCTTTGGTTTCTGTGTGCAGATTTTGCTTTGATTATTCAACTCGCTTTATGTCAGAACACACATATGCTCAGTCCACCCTTTTCTTTCTCTCCCCCATCGCAGTGAGGGTGACTGAGTGAGTCACAAGGCTTAATCGCATATTTTCCCAGTGTCTGATTCCAGAGGACAACTCAGACAGAAAGGAGCTTGCTGAGCCCCGGAGAACAACCAAAGTCACCAGACCTTTGCGACTCCTTCCTCATCAAGTGCTTTGTAGCAGCCACCCAGAGCAGTCATCTCTACTGATCTGGCTTTCCTAAACACCCTGGATTCATCCGTCACAGCACTCTGGAAGCTACAGCAACACATCTCCATCGTGCCATGGTTCTGCAGCAAAGGCACAGAGGAGAAATGAGGCCATGCTGGACAGGAGCCCAGGCAACGTGCACTAAACCTGCATTTCCCAAAACATCCTCTGCAGTTCCCACAACAGATCCTCCTGCACCATGAATGGGACCAGCCCTTCTACCACCCCTTCCTCCACTGTCTATAGTTCCACCAGGCCAGAGGGATGTTTCCTGCACCTGCGAGTGCCTGACAAGGGCCCCAGGAAGCAGCTGTTAGAAAGAAATCCTGGGAGATCTGTCTTCCCCATCTGTTGGTTTTTGGTTCACTCAGCTGCAGAGCTGCTCCAGGGTGATTCTTGCTCCACAGTAATACGTTGCTGCATCCCCTTGCTTTGCTGCCAGGATCTGCAGTGTGGTCCTGGATCTCTCCACTTCTCCCTTAAAGCGATCTTGGAAACCTTCTCCATAGATGTCACCCTCACAGTAAATCAATTCCAGAGCACCCCGTGGGCCCTGACGGTACCAGTACATCAAAAACATCCACACAGCACCGCTCCCAATGCTGCATGTGAAGGTGACTGCATTTCCCTCTTGCACGGTCACTTCCCTGGGCTGCTGTTTCAAGGTCACCTGCCCAGTGACTGCTGCAGAGAGCAAGAACAAGCCATGGTCACTCCAAGATTCAGCAGAGGGCAGGGCAATGCTGGTGGGGCTTTGGGATGGCACTGGAGCAGTGGGAGGACAAAATCCTCCTCTTTGGAGTGAGCTGACACAGATGGGCAGAGCTGGCAGCAGCTATCAAGGCTCACAAGGAAGGAGACTCCACATTTCCCTCCCTCCTTTTCCCTGTCAGACAGGAAGCCTGGTCTCATTTTCCCCATAGAAGCAGACAGGATTTGCACCATGGGGGACAAATCCCTTTGTCCTTGCCAAGGCAGCATAGTGAGGAAGCCACTCTCCTGTCCCTGGAAGTGCTCTAGATGAGCCCAGCAAAGACAAAGGCTGTCCCAGACAATGGGGCTGGTTCCCTGTGCTGCCATCCTGCAGCTGGTCTGTGCCAGAGGGGCCGCAGTGCCCCAGGAGCAGAGTGTCCAGTGGCAGGGCAAAGCGCTGGGCCCCAAGAGCTGAGTGCAGCAGGGAGGTGCCCTGCGTGTGCCCAGGCTGCAGAGGAGGCAGCTGGGATGGAGGTGCCGAGCTGGCAGGCAGGAGAGGAGCAGGGCTGCTGTCCCCGTGCTGCACAGGCATGGCTGGGCAGCTGGAGGCGGGGAACAGGTGCGGCTGCAAGTGCTCAGCACAGCTCCCCAGAGCCCTGCAGAGCACAGGGCCACGCTCAGCTCCTGGGGCCATCAGCCCTTCCCTGCACTTACCTACAATGGGCAAGAAGCACAGGGCACTCCACATGGCCAGGCCTGCTCTGTCTGTCTGTCTGTCTGTGTGTCTGTCTGTCTGTGGCCTCAGTCCACCTTCTTTCTGCCTGCACACAGCTCTGCCCACACCTGCCTCGCCTGTGCCTCTGTCACTGCCCAGTCCCTCCTGGTCCCTCCCTCTGCCTGTGACAGCACTGAGGGGGAGAGGTGGGGCAGGAGGAGCAGAGCTTGAAGCTGTTGGTGCTCTCCTGTGTGTTTCTCTCACCCTGTCTGGTGCAAGATCAGACTGTTTGTTTGGCAGGAAATGCTGTGGTGGGCAAAAGGTGATTTGTCTCCAAGGGTCCAGCCCTGGCCTGTCTCTGAGGAGATCTCGCAGGCTGCTGCTGGGACTTTGGAGCTGACTGGAGAGGCTGTCAGTTTGTCCTTCCCCTGCCCCCTGGCCCTGCTGAGCTGCTGATACCAGGCCATGGAAATACAGGAGGCTTTGGAGCTCTAAGTGCAACGGAGGGGTCCCAGTGTTCCCTGCTGGCCACCACACTGTAGAGCTTCTTGCTTGCATCTCATCAGCTCGAAATGCCCCTGAAAGAAAATCAGGCCCATTGTGTCACTGCTTTGCTCTCAGTGGTGCAAGGAGATGGCCTCAAAGGGGTCAAAGGAAGCTGGCAAAGGTGTTCCCAAAGCCCAGGTGATTTGGGTGTTCCACTTGAGAAGGGGACCAAGGAAGGCAGAGTGGGACCGGGGCCAGGCAGTCACCAGGCTGACTGGATGACTGAAAAACCTTGAACCTCCTCTACAGAACAGAACACTGCAATTGGGACTCAGGAGAAGGAAAGCCTCAGTGTTTGGAAAGGAGCTCTTGATGAAAGGCCAGGATCACCTGTGGTGCGTGGGCCCCTGATTTCTTAGGAACAGCCCTGAACCACTTTGGAATTCAGCATCTCCACATTTCGGGGGTGCTGAGCCAGACCCGAGCTGGTTTATGTTAAAGCTCAGCTGGGTTTCCTGTCCCCGTGTGAACAGCGCAGAAGTACCGGGCAGAGTCGCTGGGGTGCAGGGTCCGCAGGGAGAGATAAACCTCAGACCGGGAATTGTTCCGGGAATTCGTGGCTCGGCCCTGTACTGATTGGTCAAAACAAAGAACTCTCGAATCATAACCAATAAAGCACGCCCAATCCAGGGTGCCCCCGGGCGCCTGACGGTACCACCAAACATCATAATGCCAAAAGGTGAAGCCGGACCCGCGGCAGGAGAGGGTGACGGAGTCCCCGGCCGCTCGCAGCCCTCCGCCGGCCTCCTGCAGCCTCCGCTGTGCCAGGATCCCTGCGGAGAGAGAGCGCAGGAATCGGGCAGGGCGCGACCACGGACCGAGAGCGTTGTCCCGGTGTCCCGGTGCCCCCGGCCCGGCACAGCCACAGCCGCCGGCCCCTGTCCCTGTGTCTGCCCCGGCCTTTGCCCGTGTTCCCGACCCTACCTCTGCTCCCGTCCTTTCCCACTCTCTGCCCTTGTCCCGGTCCCTGTTCCTGCTCCTGCTCCTGCCTGTCGCTGTCGCTGTCGCTGTCCCTCCTTGGCCCGGGCCGGGCTCGCTGCCCTCCCCGCCCGGCTCTCACCTGCGGGCCACAAGGCCAAGGCCAAGGCCAGCAGCCCCGGCCGCAGCCCGGCCGCCATCGTGCCCGGCCCCGGCTCCGCCGCAGCCGCACAGGAGCCGAGCGGAGCCGCGCTCGGGCCGCTCCCGCCCGGCCCCGCCTCGCCGGGGCAGCGCCGCCGCCTCTGCCCGCCCCGGCACACCCGCCCCGGGCCCCGGGGCCGCGGGCAGCACAAGGGGCCGTGCGGGAAGGGACGAGGGACAGCGGCGTGTGAGGATTTATTTTCTCTTTGAGAGCAAAGAGCGTTATAGACACAAAGCTCCTTAAGCTCTTCCTCATCGGTGCTCAGAGGCGTTTTTTTTTTCTCCCACTGATTCGTCAGTGAGCGGCTGTGGGGGGCAATAAGCGGGGTGGGACACAGTAGCGCCACTACTGCCAACTGAGCAAGGGAGTATTCCACACTGTTATACGTGATTCTCCGAAATAAAGCTCAGGGAAAGGAGGAAAGGGGACATTTGGAGTGACAGCCTTTGTCTTCCCAAGTGTTCTTTCTGTGAGAGGCAAACCATTTTTCCTAGAAATGGCTAAAAATCTGCCCATTGATGGAGAAGTTGGGCATAAATTCTTTATTTCTCTTATCTTGCCCACTCAGCTTTCTTTGTTTTTCTTCTGTTGAAGTGGAACATCTCTCCAAGTTAAAAAGGCTGCCAGAGCTGGCCCTGTTTATCATGGAGAAGCAGAAGCTGATTTGGGTTGTCATACGTGAACAGAAACATGAGGACGTGGCCAGGCTCTCTCAGTGATGCCCATTGACAGGGCAATGATCAATGAGCACAAACAAAAAATCACAATAGGTTCTCACTGAACATCAGAGAGAAACACTTTTTCACAGCGTGAGGGTGCCCAGCCACTGGTGCAGGCTGCTCAGGCACCTTCTGCAGTCTCCATGCTTGGAGATATTCACAAACTGTTTGGTGATGACACTGGGGAAGTGGAGCCTGTGGAGAACCGAGGCTGGAGAGAGTTGATTCTGAAGGACAGCAGCTCTTGTGAAGGAACCATGGTGGAGCCATTTGACTGCAGACTGAGGGAGGAAGGGAACAAGAAGCAGGAGAGATGAAGACCAGTGATTAATTGTTAAGAAATGATCCTACACCTCATTTCCTGGGGAGAAAAGGCAGAGAATTCAGGAATTCTGCAGCTTTGAGGATGAGCCTGGGAGCAAACAGAGATAAAGTGGGCATTTTGTAATTGCTCACAATTCTACTCTTAATCAAATTGACAACAAATCAGAATCCCTGCAGTGTGCAGTGAAGTGGCCAGGAATACCAGTGGTGCACAGTGATGGCACCAGACTTCTTGGAAACAGCCTTGAGACCCACTGGCTCCCGGGCCCTGAAACTCTCACCTTCCCGACATCTAACCCAGCCTCTGCCAGACCTCGGAAGGTTTGTGTTAAAGCTCATCTGCATTTCCTGTGCCCGTGCGACGGCACAGAAGTACCGGGCAGAGTCCTGAGCTTGCAGGGGCTGCAATGAGAAATGAGCCTCGGACTGGGAATTGTTCCGGGAAATCTTGGCCCGACCCGTCACTGCTGCCCCGTAATCCTCTATACTGCCCGAGGGGGAGCTGATAAAGGATATCCACTCCAGCCGGCCTCCAAGTGCCTCTCGGTACCAGAAAATATCAGAATCTGCAAAGGTGAATCCGGAGCCGCGGCAGGAGAGGGTGACGGAGTCCCCGACCGCTCGCTGCCCTCCGCCGGCCTCCTGCAGCCTCGGCTGTGCCCAGAGCCCTGCGGAGAGAGAGCGCAGGAATCGGGCAGGGCGCGACCACGGACCGAGAGCGTTGTCCCGGTGTCCCGGTGCCCCCGGCCCTGCGGAGGGAGAGCACGGGCACCGTGCACAGGGCACCCAGAGCCCGAGGCTGTTCCTCTGCCGTCCCGGTGCCCCCGGCACAGCCACAGCCGCCACCTCGCTTCTCCGGGGGAAACACCGTGCCCGGGGTGATGCCCTGCGAGCCCTCCCGGGGCTGAGCCGCACCCGCTTCAGAGATTGCGGCCGAACCCGCGGGCAGAGCCTGCCCCTGTGCCTTCCTCTGTCCCTGTAACTCCCCAAGCCGCTGGCCCTGCGCCTTCCCTCGACCCTGCCTGTCGCTGTCGCTGTCGCTGTCGCTGTCGCTGTCGCTGTCGCTGTCGCTGTCCCTCCTTGGCCCGGGCCGGGCTCGCTGCCCTCCCCGCCCGGCTCTCACCTGCGGGCCACAAGGCCAAGGCCAAGGCCAGCAGCCCCGGCCGCAGCCCGGCCGCCATCGTGCCCGGCCCCGGCTCCGCCGCAGCCGCACAGGAGCCGAGCGGAGCCGCGCTCGGGCCGCTCCCGCCCGGCCCCGCCTCGCCGGGGCAGCGCCGCCGCCTCTGCCCGCCCCGGCACACCCGCCCCGGGCCCCGGGGCCGCGGCAGGATAACGGGGGCACTCGGGAGAACGGAGGTTCTGCGAGCGGCGCTGGCTACCGTAGGCACAGGAGCCCGGGAGATGATGGCTGCTGTCCCGGGGCTACCAGCGTGCCTCCATCGCTGTCCCGGTTTCTTGCTCTGTGAGCCTTTTCGAAGGTGTTTACTCCTCAGTACTTCTAAGAAAACCCTGCCAAAATTCTAAATTCTGCAGCAGTATAGAACATCATCAGAGTGGGGTCTGTGCAGTCTCGTGTGTCCTGACAGAGTCCCACCTGAGGCTGTGACATTGTGGGGTTCCCAGCATCACCCCATATGTAAGATTTCCTAACTTCCTATCACCTTCCCTGGGATGTTAATAAAACATTCTCTGTTCTGAGAGATTCACGCAATACCTTCTAGCTTTAGAGAGATCCAGCACCTCCTGGGGCAAAATGCATCAGGGAGGGTCTTCAGGAATTAAAATAAGGGGGATAGTCTGGAGAAAGGAGGCTCTCAATAACATTTGAATGATCATAGTGTTTTGGGGAAGTACCCAAGGACTGCTGGAGTTAAGCAAATGTCACTGCTATCTTCAAGAGGGGCAAGAAAGAGGAGCCAGGGAGCTTCCCTCAAGCCCTGAGATGCTGATTGAGCACCTAATCCTGGAAATCATTTCCAGGCACGTGAAGGATAAGAATGTTTGCAAGACTCACCAAGGGGAACTCACATTTGACAGACTTGATAATGAACTTCTCTGCTGAAATGATTGGCTTTGTAGATGAGGGGAGAGCAGTGTGCATTGCTCACCTTGACTTCAGGAAGGCTTTCAACACTGTCCTTCAAAATAAGGTCCTCCTAAGAGAAGCTGTTAAAGTCTCAACTGAATGAGTAGATGGTGATCTGAACAGAACAGTGGACAGACAGAGGATCCCTAAGAGCTGTGATCAGTGGCATGAGGTCGAGTTGGAAGTCAGTTTCTAGCAAGGCACCCCAGGGGTCAATGTTGGGTCCAGCCCTCTTTAGCGTCTTTATCCGTGACCTGGAAGGTGGAAATAAAGATGAACCCCAGCAAATTCTTGAATGAAACGAGTAATTGGAGGGGCTACTACACAACAGGGGTGTGCTGCCACCCAGAGGAACCTTGGCAGGCTGGATAAATGGAACCTGAGGCAGTTCAAGAAGCTGTACTAATTTTCAGTGGGATAAAGTTTTGTGGTTTTTTTTTTTTTTTTTTTTTTTTTTTTCACAGTAGTGCTGATGACACAGGCAGGGGGATGTTTTAGCTGTTGCTCAATAGTGCTCACAGAACATTAAGGCCTTCTCTGATTTCCATACTGCAGCCTCGGGATGGAGAAGAAGCTGAGAGGAGAAACAGCCAGCACAGGTGATGCCAAATTAGCAAAGGATAATTCCATACAGCAATACATCATTTTCAGAAATAAGACTCGGAGAAAGAAGGAGGAAAGGAGCTTTGTGAAATTATGGCATATGGCACCCACAGTGCAGCGCCACAGTGTGAGGATAACCAAGCCCCAGTGCAGAGTGTCCAGGCACCTTCTGGAGTCTCCTTGCTTGGAGAGACTCACAAACTGTTTGGTTGGACCAGAGGGAAGTGGAGCTTGTGGAGAAGCCAGGCCAGAGCAGGTTAATTCTGAAGGAGCCATATGAGAAGTGTAGGAATTGACTCTACACCCCTTTCCCGTTGGCCCTGTGCCTTTTGGACAGAAGAGCAGAGAAATCAGAAATGCAGGATTGAAGACAAACCTGGGATAAAGTGAGGCTTCAGCAGGGCCAAAGGTTTTTTAATGCTTTTTGATGTTGTTGTCACTCACAATTCTACTCTGTTTTAAATTGGCCATAAACGAGAACCCTGGCAGTGTGCAGTTAAGGCCAGGAACGCCTGCCGTTGATCTGACTCCTTGGGAACAGACCTGAGACACATCAACTCCTGGCCCTGGTGACTCTAACCTTCCTTACATCTCACACACCCCTGCCAGGCCCCAGCAGGTTTGTGTTAAAGCTCAGCTGGGTTTCCTGTCCCCGTGTGAACGGTGCAGAAGTACCGGGCAGAGTCGCTGGGGTGCAGAGCCCACAAAAAGAGAGATGACTGCGACAGGTAACTCTCCTGTGAGACTGTGGCACGACCCTTCACTGCTGCTCCGTACTTCTTTATATTGCCCGAGAAGCTCATGAGAGACACCCACTCCAGGGAGCCTCCGGGTGCCTGACGGTACCACCGAACTCTGTATCCCTCGAAGGTGCTGTTGGACAAGTGGCAGGAGAGGGTGACAGAGTCCCCGGCTGCTCGCAGCCCTCCGCCGGCCTCCTGGAGCCTCACCTGTGCCAGGATCCCTGCGGAGAGAGAGCGCAGGAATCGGGCAGGGCGCGACCACGGACCGAGAGCGTTGTCCCGGTGTCCCGGTGCCCCCGGCCCGGCACAGCCACAGCCGCCGGCCCCTGTCCCTGTGTCTGCCCCGGCCTTTGCCAGTGTTCCCGACCCTACCTCTGCTCCTGTCCTTTCCCACTCTCTGCCCTTGTCCCGGTCCCTGTTCCTGCTCCTGCCTGTCACTGTCGCTGTCGCTGTCGCTGTCGCTGTCGCTGTCGCTGTCGCTGTCGCTGTCCCTCCTTGGCCCGGGCCGGGCTCGCTGCCCTCCCCGCCCGGCTCTCACCTGCGGGCCACAAGGCCAAGGCCAAGGCCAGCAGCCCCGGCCGCAGCCCGGCCGCCATCGTGCCCGGCCCCGGCTCCGCCGCAGCCGCACAGGAGCCGAGCGGAGCCGCGCTCGGGCCGCTCCCGCCCGGCCCCGCCTCGCCGGGGCAGCGCCGCCGCCTCTGCCCGCCCCGGCACACCCGCCCCGGGCCCCGGGGCCGCGGCACCGCCGGGCGGGACGCGGGGGTTGCTTGCGGGCTTAGTGTGGAAACGACTCCCTCCACTCCTGCCCCATTGTCCTACTCCCTACTGCTCCCCTGCACACCTCCGAGCTCCCCACTGCAACCCCACAAGCCCTGGATCATTCTTCCAAGGTCTTGCAACCTGATCTTTTTTTCAGGAAAAAACGGGGAAAACCCGTTTTTTTTTTCCTGCTGGGCTGTACAGCTGTCCTGTGGACAACTAGTGACATCGGGCTATGTCCACTGTGACTTCCACTTAGGGGGAACAGCAGAGGGGCAGTGGGACATGGTAGTAGGGAGATGGTGGGGCTGCACAGACCTGCTTGAGCACTCAGGAACAAAGCCTCCTTCTCATCCTTCCCAGGGTGGGAAATAACCCCAGAAACATAAGAGTCTGCATAATCAGAACTCCTGTGAATTTGCAACCCCCAACATTTCCCACATTTTCCTGCCTGTACCCTTGTTGTTCCTGCATGACTTGCCTTCACCCCACGCTATGCTACAGAGTCCTGTTACTCCTTTGGCATTCATCTGACTTGTGAACCTAAAAGCTGAGGGTTGATAAAGAGAAACCAGTCAAATTTCCAGGGCACCCTCAGTGTCTTTTCCTGTTGTTCTAGCCAGGATACAAGAAGGTGTCCCTCAGGCCCCAGCAGTACAGTGATGCCCAGTGTACTGCAGTTAAGGTTTCCTGGTGGGAAAACCTCTTGTGAGCAACAGGACCAACACAGCTCCAGGAGCTCTCCTCATAGAATAGGTCAAGCTGAGTTCTACTTGGGCTCTGGGATGCCTGAACTAACTTGCCTTTGAGCTTCCAATTCTACCAAACACTGAGCCCAACCCAGGGGAAACTCTCATCACGATCATCATCTTTGTCTTCAATCAGTTTTCATTATCTGATGATCTCGAGGCACTGTATTAAATATACAGAACCTCTTGCCTCATGGACTGCAGTGCTATTGGTTGCTTAGATATTTGATAGTTTTACTGAGCTTTTCTTAGCTTTTCTCTTCGTTAGTATTTTTCAGAGTAGCAGACATCATGCTGGCTGGGGTGTGGGAGGATCTCATCATTTAGCCAAGTGCAGCACAGAGAAGATTACCCTGCCCAGTGCTGGAGGCATTAAGGTAAAAGCTGCCTTTGTCTTCTTTGGCTGCTCTGCAAAGAGGAGCAAGATGAGGGTCTGTGGTTCATCGGGTTCTTGTGTCAAGGGCTAGGGCTGGCCAGGAACAAAGCAGAGACGTGGATCGCCTGGCTCTGCACACAGCCTGCTCAAGGCTTTGGACAGGATGCCCCAGCAGCACTGGATTCTGCAGTGTCAGCTCCCTGGAGGTGCAGGTATATTGACATATCCAGATTGTTGATTGTTTTCTTGAGGCATGTTTGTTTCTGTATGAGGAAGTAAGAAAACTCATGTTTCAGCTCATCTGCAAAGAGTCCCATGGTCCTGCCTGTCTAAGGCACTGCTCTCAATACCTCTGCATGGATGGGGACTTCGAGAAAAATAGGGAGGAGTTGGGATGGGAGGAGTTGGAAGGGCCAATATAAGAGGGAGAGGATCATTTCAGGCACGAAAGCACAGCCGAGGCTGGAGGATGTAGAGCCTCACCCCTCCCGTGCTGCTGGTGACACAGATTTTGTACGAACGGAAACTCAGCTCAGCCCAAGGTGGTGCTTCAGAGCGCAGTAATAAATCGCAGTGTCCTCAGGAGAGACTTCTGCAATTTCTAAGGGGGCTGTTTTATTTTTGTAGACCATCATAGAGAATCGGCCACTGTGGTACTTGCCATTGTCTGCAGTTTCGTGTGCTTGCAGGAGGTAAGTCAAAGTTTCTCCCGGGAACTTGCGGTACCAGAAGAAGTTCAAATTGGTGCCACTCTCCTTTGTGGTGGACTGGCAAGGAAGAACCACTTGCTGTCCAACTTTGACTAGCACGTCAGAGAAGAATTGCTTCAGGGGTTCACCACCAACAAGACCTGCAACACAGGCATAAATGTGTCTGTAGAGAAGTTTGCTTCCTTCTCTCACTTGCTCTGTGTTTAAGACCGCCCCAATCTTTGCTGTCTTTCCAAAGAAATGGGAAATCCAGATATCTACATCCATTCCCCTTCTAAATTTCTCCCTGACCTCATCCTCTTGTTAATACACACCTCCAAATAACTTACTAAAAACCATGAGAGACAACAGGAAGGACATGAATACACCCACCTGACTGGATTAGCAGGACACATGCTGGCACAGCCATGGTGAACATCATTTTCCCCAGCTCAAGGATCCTTTTCCTTCATGAGACTCTCAGCACACAGCAGAACACTCTCGGTAGCACAATGAAAAGGCACCACCCTGCAGAGAGAGTGCAGTGCATGTGTGACACAGTCACACGTCTGTGGTGTGGAGGGCTGGAATGAGGCCCAGACACCTTTTACCTGTCTCCACAGCCGAGGGTGGACTGTCTCAGTGGCTTCTTGCACTTTTCACTGGGCTCCCTCCTCTGTTCTTAATATTTACTGTGAGAGGTAACGTCTCTGGTCTCTGCCTCGCTGCAGAGTGTGTCTGCTTTTGTGTGCTCCTTGATGGTGGGCGGGCTTCTGAAAGCACAACAGCTCCTCAGGGCATCGTCAGAGCATTCAAGGGCTCTGGGAAACACAGGTGTCATGTTCTTTTCAAAGAGTTTTGGGTTTCTCTTAGTTTAGCCTCTGATATTTTGGGTGCAACTGTTCAGTGTTTCTCCACACATGACGACTCAGCAGAAGTGGGAGGAAGTTGATTGGTGTGGAAGGGGTATTTTAATGGGTGAACACATAAATTTCTGAAATAGGGGGATGGAGTCCTGGTTCCAATGGGTTGGCTTGGTGCTGGCTGGGGGGGGGGAGCAAACTGAGGTCGTGGTGAAGAGGAGGAATCTGCAGCCCCATCCACAGTGCAGTTCTATGCCTGTGCAAGGCATTAGGGCAGGACTCAGAGCTTTCCAGCCACTGTTGGCACAGTGAAAAGGAAAGGTACTGAGATGGGGACAGAGACAGGAGGCAAAACCCTGGGGTGTGGATCTGGTGAGCAGAGAAATGCCAAAGAGCAGCTCCTGAGCAGCACCTCTCTCCGTCTCCAGCCTCCTGGCAAATCCTGAGCTTTTGCTCTTTCTCATTTTGGTGCATACTTTGACTACAATAGAGAAAGAGAGATCTTCACTGCTGGGCATCCTGCTGCAATGTACTTTTCATTAGCTGGGGCTGCAAGGTGAGGGGGGCCCTGTAAATCAAAGAGCCTCAGCTGAAATCTGCCTAGGTGGTGACCATCCCCTGGCCAAAGCAGCCACTGTTCTTGGGGGATTCAGCAATGCCCAGAAGGTACCTGGGCTCAGTGGTCCCTGATGACACACAGGACTGGTGATTTCAGTGCAAGGTGCACATGTTTGTGACAGACTGCCCAGCCAATGTGAGCACTCTGAAAGCTACAGTGGGAAGGAGCTGGTTTGGTGCCATGCCTGTGGGAGGGCAGTAAGGTACTTGTGTTTCCCCCTCTGGACACAAGGGCAATGTCCTGCACGGGGAGGAACAACCCCATGCACCAATATGTGCTGGGAACTGCCCAGTTGTTAAACAGATTTGCAGAAAGCAGCCTGGGGGGTTCTGCTGGATACCACGCTGACAATGAGCCAGTAATGCTCCCCTGCCTCAAAGAAGGAACTCATTTTAGCAAACCCTATCCTCCTGTGCTCTCTAGCACTTGGGACAACAGCCCTGTCTTGTGCTGGTGAGGGACAGAGACAAGACTTTCAGCTACAGGGATGCACTCCAAATGCTCTCACACTGAATTAGGCTAAGAATCCAAACTGTTATGAAGACATCCTTGTGGGGGCCTGAAATCACCAGGAAAACTGAGCTTTGCAGGTGCAGGATAGAGATGGCTGAAGACACAGAAGGTTGCATTTCAGTGCCTCTGCTGTGGGCAGATCTCTCCAGGTTTGATCTGCTGCTGTTCAGCTGCACTGAATCTCCTTCTGGTCCTGGCTGCTTTGTGGAGCTTGTGGGCAGAACAGCAGAGGGAGTTGCTGCTGTGAGCAGCATGTTCCCTTGTGAGGAGGGACACACAAACACACCCTGCTGTGAGCAGCATGTTCCCTGTGAGGAGGGACACACAAACACACACATGCTCATGTGACTCACCCCACTCGTGCAGAAATCTGCACCCAAAACCACTTGCAGAAATCTAACATGCAGGGAAGACCAGGGAAGAGAACACATGCAGAAACCTGACAAACTGTGCACTCAGCTGGGGACGCCCTGGGGGTAGCCCCATCAGGGATGCTGGAGCATTCTGGAGAAGGGCAAGGCCCCAGATGGGCTAATGGTGTTTGAAAAGAGCACAGAGGGGAGGTGAATTGGGAGCTTTGAAGAAAACATATTCAAGCAGTCAGTGATCGTGGGCAATACATGTCTGCTCTGTTGGGGCTGGCAGTGAAGATTTGGGAAGCCTCTACAGTGCCCTGTGCCAGCCTGTGTGTGGCTGTCACAGCAGAAATAACCTTCCAGCGTGTAAGGAGAAAATGTATGGTTGTTTTGTTGTCTTTCTGGTTGGGGTCTGTGAGAGTGTCTTTGGAAAATCCACCAGGGTCTGCATAATGCTGTATGAAAACAGGATTCCTAGCATCTGAAAGAATGCAAAGTTTAATTCCTATCTATTTTTATTCTGTGATACTAATGCAGACTTTTGTTTCTGAGATCAGGGAGTGACCCTGCACCTCTTCTTCCCCCATGACACCTCCCTGATACAGAAGAGAAATAGACAAAACAAGCCAGCAGAATTTTCCTGATACAATGTTAGGTGGGACACAGTCAAACCCAGGAACTGGACACTTCGTGCCAACAGGGCCATGAAGACCCTAAAGGAGTGATCCAGATTGACCTAAATTGACTTTTCTGGACTTGTTCAGCAGGTGATCTGTGTCCTATGCCCACACTGATGTGTTTCGATCCAGAAATGCTTGGGATCTCATCATGTCATATCTTTAAAAAATAAAAAAATTAAAAAAATTTCCGACAAGAAGCCAAACCGCAGGCCATGATATCAGCTGGAATGTTTTGCATTCAAGATCAGTTTGTCAGAAAATGATCACCTCCACAAGGGGCACTTCTGGCAGCCTGGGGCAGCAAAGGTCCATGATAAAAGCCAGCTCAGCTCCTTGCTTTCTCATCCCCTTCTCTTGCCTCCTTCTCCTTGGGAGTCAGGTGAGTCTGAAACACTTTCTCTGATTTCTCTAAAACGAGGTCTCAACGCAGTCGACCTCTCAGCTGACTCTCCAGCTGTCTTCTACAATGGCTCTTGTCGGTGCCGGTTCCGGTGCCGGTGTCGGTGGCGGAGGCGCAGCCCGGGCCGAGCGGGGCTCGGTGCGTGCGGGCGGAGCGGCAGCGCCCCCTGCTGGCCGCGGCCGGCGCTGTGCCCCCGGCCCCGCCCGGCCCCGCCCGCGGCGGTTCGTGCCCGGCCGCAGCCCCGGCTCCTCTGCCCGTGGGCCCAGCGCGCAGTAATACACGGCCGCGTCCCCGCGCCGGGGCCGCCACAGCCACAGCGCGCTCGACCGCCGGTCCGCCGACACCACCAGACGACCCGCACTGTCCGGCAGATCCTTGAATCCTGTGTGAGCGCTCACGAGGAGTTCGGGACCTCGGCCCGGGAGCTGACGGTACCAGAATATCCATTCGGTGTTCCGGATTTGGGTGTGTGAGCAGCTGATGTTGATGCCGTTGCCCTCGGTGGTCTCCAGTGACGGCTCCTGCTGTACCTGGGCTCTGACCACAGCCACTGCCAGAGAGACAAAAAGAACCAACATCAACTTCGACTTTCTACCCGGTCCTGCCTGGAGGACAGGAGGAACGGTGCAGACACTGCAGAAGGCGGGATGTGGGAGAAAGTACAAAAAGACAAAAAGGAAAGTAAGAAATGAGCAGGACTGACTTCGTGCGTTATAAAGAAGGAATGTTTGTGCAGGGTTAGACAGGAAATAGAACCCGGAGATTTCTGGGGGAGTACGGGATGGAGAAGAGGGAAGGATGAACGGGAGAACAGTTCTCGGCAAGAGGTCTGTGCAGAAGCCAGGCAGGACGGCAGCCTCCAAGGAGCTGCGGGCTCAGCCCAGTCCCAGCCGCGGCCCCTTCGCCGCCCCCCGCGCACCGAGCAGCACCGCGGCCAGCGCCGCCAGCGCCGCGCCCCGAGCCCGCCGCATCCCGCCGCTCCGCCGGCCGAGCAGCGCTGGCCCCCTCAGCCCCGGCTCTCTGCTGCGCCCGGGCCGCCTCCTCTCCGCCGCCGCCACCTCCGCCCCGCCCGGCCTCAGCCCCCGCCTCTCCCGGCACCAGCACAACCAGCGGCACAAGGAGGAGCTTTGGCCTGGCCGGGGCCAAGAGACAGCCGTGTCCCATCGCACACAGCAGCCACACCGCACCGCAAACAGATCCGCCCTGCACACACCTGCAGCGGGCAGCTGCCGGCAGCGCTCGGCTGTACTCAGGCTCCTTCTGAGTCTGGGAAGCTGCTGCTCTGTGCTGCTCAGGGCCAGAGCAGTGCTCAGTGTCCCTGGAATAGTCAGGGAATTCCCTCCCGATGAGGGACACACACGGACAGACACAGCCCGGGGCACACCCGTGTGGAGCCACACACCGATCTGTGCTTCACCTGTGTCCCTGCAAACGGGGCTGCTCCAAGAGCTGCCAAGGCAGGAGCACAGAAGCAGCCCTGGGCTCTGCTGAGGACACGTGGGGCCAAAAGCAGCAGGGCTGGAGTGTGCAAGGACAAGGTCCCAGGCAAGCACAGGGCAATTTCTCTTTATTTGGAGACTGCACAGTGCAGTGAGCTAAGAGTGAGGGTGTCCCCAGCACACAAAGAGCTGCCCAGCCTGCAGCACCACATGCTGCTCCCCTCCCGTTTCCTTGCAGCGTGCCCAGTGCCTCGGCACTGCAGAGCCCAACAGGGGCTGCTCGGGAGGCTGGGCTGGTGCCCCCGCTGCCCAGCAGCCTCCAGGGTGGCATTCCTGGAGCCTGAGGCTTGCTAGGGCACTCACACTCCTCTCTGCTCTGCTTTCCTCGCTGCCTTGGCAAGCAGAAGGCAGGGAAGTGCTGAGCTGCCACAGTGGTGCTTTTTCAGGACTACCCAAAAACTGAGGCCAGACAAAATGAAGGGAATAAGAAGTGGTTATAATTATTGAAGGGCCTTCAGGTACATTTTGGGCAGATGAAGCCCCGATCCGCATAGGGCTACACCCAAAAATGGACCATGGTCACAGGTTTTCACACTTTTACAGGTCTGGTCCATTTGCATATTGGGGGTTAATCTTCCAGTTACAGCTTCAGGTAATGAAGTCATTTACACCAAGTTTGCTCCCCTCCAACTCACTTTTGTTTCCATCTCTCAGGGCCTGAGGCAGTGAGGTGTCCTTGATTGCCAGGCCTGGAGAGGAATTGTTGTGTCTGGCCAGAATGGGAAAGCAGCAGCATCAAGACACAGAAGCCTTAGCTAATGGAACAAACCTGGGAAACTCCTGAGTGTTGCAAGAGGAATTGCTGACCATGGCAGGGAGTGGGAGAAGCTGACAGAAATTTCCATACTACAAGGAAGCCCTTCTGAGCCTGTTTATGCATTTTCCATGTCTGGGAGCATTTGCCACATTGCCACATTGCCACATTTTCCACATCTGGGGGCTGGGACTCTTGCTGGAAGGCTTCAGTCTCAAGGCTCCCAGTTCCCAAAGGCACTGCTGGTAACTCCTTCCCAGCAATGGCTCCCGGGGCAGGGAGTGGGGTGGACAAGCCAGAGATCAGGACCTGGGGAACTCAGAGAGGTCTCCAAGGGGAAGAGGCTGTGTCTGAAAGGCTCTCACTTTTGTGGTCAGCTGGGCAGCTCTGGCAGGTTGAACAGGAGGTTTGTCTGGAAACAAGACAGGGGGATCTTGGCATGATGGGTGCTGGCATATTCCCGACTTAGGCTCTCCAGAGGGAGATTTGCTGTTTCCCCATAGGCAATGGGGAAATTAAAATTAAAATTAGAATTAAAATTAAAATTAAAATTAAAATCCGCAGAGGATTTTATATGAGATGAGCCTCAGTTTGTCTCCTCAAACTTGTGTCCAACCTGTTCCTCAGCCCCTGGCTCTGGGAAATGCTGTCCTGTGCACCCTGCTCCATCCCCTCTGAGATCCATGGCTGATGTGCCAGCTGCTGCAGAAGGGCAGCACGTGGTGAAGGTGCCACCCCTGCAGCTGAGAAGAAGCTTCCCTTTGCCATGGCATCCCAGGAGGTTGTCAAGCATGGAGTCCGAAGCAAAAGCAAAAGAAAAGGTGTTGTGGCAGCTGCATTCAGCAGTGTGGGCAGTCTAGAGAGAACTGCCTGGGCCTGACCCAGGTTGTGGGTGTTATAAATGCACGTTTTAGAGTTGGCTTTTCGCATATAGTAAGATGATTGTTTTAGGTATAAATATGGGAGGGTTGTATTGTATGTTCTTTTATTAATAAAATTTGAAAACTGTGATAAATAGATATTCTTAGATAGTAACTAAGTAGAGATTGGGAAGGGGGCTGTAATTTTTTTCTACCTTTTAAAAGAAAATAGAAGACAGAATGGATGCTTAGCATTCCTGATATTAGAAAGACAATCGATTCTTTAAGAACCTGACGAATTTATGACACCCTCCCAGACTCTGTGGAATCCTACAGATAAATTGTACATTCAGGGGGGACTTGAAACCTAACTTACCATTTTGAATTATGTATGAACCTATTTTAATATGTACCACCAGTACCCTTAAAACAAAAGATCTGGAGGAGGAAGGTGTGCTGATCTCGCGGCTGGTGACATAAGCACCTCGGCCAAAAAAGCTTTGTTTTTGTTCTCCTAATTGTCTATTTTATTTTTATTAAACTTATAAATTTCACACAGAACTGAATCGTGTTTCTCACATGGGGAAGAGCCAGAAATGAGCTCTCTCCACCCAGAGAGCCAGCTGCCCAAGCAGCGCTTCAGCTGTGAGCTCTCAGCCTGCAGAAGCCCTGGGTAACCCTGCAAAGACTGCTGCAGTCCCAGGGGCTGCAAGAGGCCTCCTGCAGTGGTGTATTTTTATCCATTTTCCTTGCTCTATGTTTGCAAATGGTTTGTTCCTTGTACCCCCGTTTTCCTGCCCGTTGGTTCGTCCCTCAGCGGTTTCCCTCCTTTCGGTTATCTGTCAATCATTCGCTCACCCTACCCCCAGGACCCGCCAATCCATGTTCAGCCTCTCCCTGCGTCTAGAAAGATCCAGGGAGAGCGTCGAGTGATTGGTCCAGATCCTGGCAATCCCCGTCTGTGCCCAGATGATTGGTCCCTTGGATTGTCCCTCACCCCTGGAGCCACGCCCTGTCCTTTCCCAATTGGTCCTATCGCCGACCCTTCCCCTTGCTGCTCCCCCACACAAACGTCCCTGTCCCAGAGCAGTCTCCGCCTTGCCGAGGCAGAAGCTGTGAGGGAGAGTTGTCTCTCCTGTGGATTCAATCAAGCCTCAGTTCTGAAAGCTCCGCAGTGCCCTCCTCTCTTCTCTCCTCACCGTTGTCACGCAGCTGCTGCTGAAAGGCCCCACAGGTGCAGCCTGGTTCACCGGCCAGCTGGGCTGTGCCTCCTTGTCGTCGGCAAGAGGGCGAGCTGGGCCAAGGCGGGAGAAGAGCCCAAGTGGCCTCAGCAACAGCCTCCAAAGGAGCAGCTGGGGGATTAGGTCAGGGAAGAACTGAAATCAAATGCTTTCCCCAGCTTTGTGAAAGACAACAAGAAATACAGCCCCCCCAAAAGCAAACGTATGTGATGGGAGAGGCAGCTGAGGCTTTCTGGTTCAGGAATTGCAGAATGCTCAGCATTGCAGCTTGCAGTGGGGTCCTGGCACCTGATCTCAGCATCCCCCTCCCTCTGCCCCATGGATTGACAGGCCCAAAGCCCCAGTGGCCACTGAAAACATCCAACTGCCGACGCTTGGCAACCTGCTCCTGGCTTCTGCCGCCTGTGGAGAAAGACACATTCCCTCTCTAGAAAACGAGGCAGGTCTGAGCTGGGCTTTCTCAGAGCACACTGCAGGCAGAGGGGTGTTTGTCTGTGCTGTTTGGGAAGTGGCACGTGAGCCACAAGGGAATCACAAGGAAGAGATTCTCAACTCCAGAGGCACTGCTGAGTGACACTGCTGTTAAAGATCCCAACGACACAGACTCTGACTCAGAAGGCTGACAATGACTTTGTTTATTTCTGGTCGTTTCTTCCTTTTATGCGCTGTTCTCCAGAGAACAACTCAATCAGTGAAAGAAAGACAAACTTCTTCAATGGCGTTGGTCAGAGGAAAGGGACATCAAGAAGTCCCTCCTAGGGGAAGGAATGTAAACAAAGGTCCCAGTTAGGAAAACGTGTCTCTTGTTGAGGGAAACCTCTCTGGGAAAGAGTTTCAGAAAAGCAAAACATCTCAGGCACGAAGCAGGGCTGCAGCTGAGCACAGCCCCTCCTGACTCCAGCTGGGCTCCAGCCTCTGAGCTGCCAGAGCCTCTGACCTGCACTGACAAGCTGCCACAGCCCCGTGTCACACTGACCACTGCAGTGTCCAGCCAGTCCCTTCACAGGCTGCTCCAACCTCCACCTCCGAGGGGCAGGGAACGCCACTGATTGTCAGCCTGTTGTGTTTTTCTCAAGCTTTCTGATGTTTTCCTTTGAAGATCAAGTTTCTCAGGCACTGTTCATGGAAATAATGATTGTTTGCCTTCCTTTCTGGAGGAGGAGAGAATTGATGGACTGCTGGGTTAAGCAGTGTGGTTGGAGAGTATTGTTGGCCACTGCTAACAATCTGAGTGGGGAACAGCGAGGCACAGGTGAGCCTTGGCTAAACCTGATGCCAGGGCGTGGGTGGCTGCCACAGCTGTCGAGGTGCAGGCAAAGGACACGAGGGAGGCTTTTTCTTCCTGAGCTTCCGGGGTTTCTTGTTACCGAAGGGTTCAGGAAGGGTAAAAAGCAGCTCGGAGCTGCTGTGCCCCAGCTTTTCCATGGGGGTGGAACAAGGGGAGATCCAGAGCATCCAGCAATGGGATTTTATGGGGTGAGGTTTGTGAGCCCCATGAGTTTGTGTCCTTTGAACACTCAAGCCTAGAAGCCCCTTGTCCTAGCCTAAGGTGTCTTACCCTTCAGGAATACACGTCCTTCTAGATGCAAGTCTTTCTTCCTGCAAGTCAAACCCTCTTGGCATCTTGCAGAGAAAGCTGTCAGTTTAGCATCCCTCTTAAGAACATTTCCTGTCCACGGAAATGCCCTGGGATCGTTGGGACATTGGGAGGAGGGGGGTATTGCCCTGGAGTGGGGTGGAAGAGGAGGAGTATCCTGGCACTGTTAAAGACTATAAGGACACAGACTGAGACTTGAGAAGGCTGCTAATGACTGTGTTGATTTGGGGGAATTTCTTCCCTTTTCTACTTCTGGATAGAGAACAGCCTAATTGGTGAAACAAAGACAAACTTTTCAATTCCACTCGTTAAACCAGAGGGACATGAAGAAGAAGTCCTTCCTAGGGAAAGGAATGTAAACAAAGGTTGCAGTTAGAAAAATGTGGGTTTTGTTGACAGAAAACTCTGGGAAAAGAGTTTCAGAAAACTAAAACATTTTAGGCACAAACCAGGGCTGCAGTATCCCACTGTTGTGGATCTTTTGCTAAGCTAAGGACCTTCCCTGTGTCCCTCTGCAGGCCACCTGAGGGGTTTCTGCATGATGTGGAAACACGTCAACAAGGTCTTGCATTCCTCTGTCAGTCCCATCGGGCCTTCTGCTGTCCTCAAGGTTTTCAAACGTAAGTCATGCCAGCTGCTTTGACATGTTTTCTCCCCTTCTTGCATGGGAGAATACAAACTTCTTCTTTCTTCGGCATCGGAGAACATTTTCAGTGTGGCAGGGAGGTAGATGCCCATGACTTCTTGTGCTGTACTGTTGATGCCATGCAGACAGCTTGTCTGAGTGCAAGCAGCAAGTAGGCACAAGCAAATCACTCCCACAGAAAGTTCTGAGCCCTTTGGACTGCTCGACGTGCTCCCATCAAAGGAAACCTAAACCCTGGGCTTTCAGGCCAAGCCAAACTCTTGGAGGAGATAATGCTCTTGTCTTGCACTTGTTTCCAGCTTGGAGCTCCCTTCTCAATCCACTGCCATTGTCCATCAGATATTTGGGGGCTTTCTGAGATCCAGAGGTCCATTTCCATAACTCCTACTCTCCTTGACATTGCCTGTGCCCTTCTGTCTGCCTGTGCCTGGACAGTTGGTCCTGGCACTGGTGGGACAGGTCCAATGTGTAAATGAGCAATGCCAGTCAGTTTCCCATTGCTCAGCATCTGGGTTTTTCCTTCCAGTCACCTGCTTCAGCTGCAACGCCACTTCTGACTCCTACGAGGCCTTCCTGGATGTCCCTTTGGATATCGGAAGGAAGAGGCTTTCCAGTTGTGCTTCAAGACATGCCAAGGCCCCTGCAGCTTTCCAGAGTCAACACATTTCCCTTAAAAATAGAATAGAATAGAATAGAATAGAATAGAATAGAATAGAATAGAATAGAATAGAATAGAATAGAATAGAATAGAATAGAACCCGGAGATTTCTGGGCTCTGTGCTTGGTTTCAAGGTGTCAGAAGCATGTTGCAGCCTCCAAGAGGTTCACAGTGCACTGTGCACCGAAGATGCTCACGGTGTGCCTGAAAAGGTTTGACTGCTTCACCAGAGAGAAGATCAACAAGGTGTGTACACAGCTGGTGTGCAGCTTTCTCTTCCTGGAGCAGATCTCCTAGAGCTTGTCACAAGCCACTCGTGTTGGGTTAGTCGTGTTCCCTTCTGGGGAGAGAGGAATTCCCTTGGGAAGACAGGCAAGAGCTCTTGTCCAACAGAGAACCCAAAACATTTACACATTGGGTTATGGAAAACCAGCTGTTCATGAGCCCCAAAGATGTATTCACACACCTGTGTCCCTTGGATGTGGCAGGCTATTCTGTGTCATAGGTCAGGGTCACTTCTAAGCCCTCCTGGTGTCTCTGTAGGTTGTGGAGCACCCCGAGTACCTGGCTCTTCGCCCCTACATGTCCCTGGCAGATGGAGAACCCCTCTGCTACTCTTTGTATGCTGTCCTGGTGCACAGAGGGGCCAGCTGCCATGGCGGGCACTATTTTTGCTATGCCAAGGTAAACAGCAGCTTCCTTCCTTCCTTCCTTCCTGTGGTGCTGGCTGTGGCGGACCCTGGCAGGGAGCAGGCCTGCAGCAGATCCTGCAGGCGGTGGGGCAGAGATGGCGGCAGCCGCTCTGGGCCCAGCCCGGAGCGCGGCCGCTTCACGAGGAGAAGGGACCTTGTGAGCTGTGGCCGGGCTCCCAGGGATGGGGAAACTCCAGGGCCTTCCAAGGGGAGCTTGCAGTGGGCTGGTGCCCTTGGGGCTGCTGCAGAGCAAGACCTGCTGAGGCACGGAGAGATGAGCGGACCCGTGCTGGATGGCCACGACCTCCGCAGCCGCTTCGTGCAGCACACGGACTACGTGCAGCCCCCTGGCCAAGAAGAGGAGGAGGCAGACTGCAGATCCTCCACCGTGTGACCAAATCCCCAGTGATAGTGCAGTTCTCCAGGCTTGGAGCAGGCTCCAGTGCTCAGGGATGCTCAAGAGCAGACCCAGCCCAGTGGGGAAAAGCAGAGAAAGTGCCCACGGTGGGGCTGTAACCTCTGTGACCGCTCCGTGCGACGCACAACCAGCCCGCTCTGGGGGACAGGGACAGGGACAGAACAAGTTCTTCAGGTGGGGACAAAGCCCCAGTGGCTCCAGGGCCTTCCAACACCAGCTTGAAGCAGGCTCCTCTGCTCAGGGCTGCTGGGGAGCAATGTGGGCCGAGGCTGTGCGAGCAGAAATCCCCGCAGCTGGCTGCAGAGCACAGCCCAGCAGCCTGCAGGGAGGAGGAGGAGGAGACAAGGACCCAGGGCACTCTGGCACTGCTTCAGTCAGGTTGTGGCCCTGGCTGAAGCAGAATGGCAGATCAGCCCTGCGTTTTTTAGCAAAGATATCCTTGTTTTCTGCACACCTCCTCAGAAATGAGGGAATCATTTATTTAAGTAGATGACAATGGTAGTGGCTAGGCTAATAGTTAGAATTAGTATTCTTAGTTAGTTAGAATTCCTTAGTCCACAGTGTAGATAGTTATTGTTACTAATATAGCACAATATTCAGAAGCGATCCTAAAGCCAGAAGAGTAAATGTTGAGTAGAGATTGGTATTACCCACCCGTGCCAATGGCCCTGAACAAGTTTCTTATTCTCAGTGAAACCTTGTGGGGTGTCCCCACTCAAGGGAGGAATCTTGTCCAGGAAGATGGTGAGGATGAGACAGGCGAGGTGCATGGCGAGACCAAGCTGCGTGTTTGCTGAGTGAGGCAGGGACAGAAACCACGTCCCAGCGCCGAGAGAACAGAGCTGCCGGGAACGACTCTGGGGGCAGCAAAGGGAGCAGCAGCAGCGGGAGCAGGCAGAGCAATGAGCTGTCCTTGCAGTGCCTGAAATGCTCCTTGTGGCTTTCTGCCTCGTCCAGCAGCAGCCCCCGTGGCTCCTCAGCCCTTGGCATTGGGAGCATTCCGTGCCTCTGTGCCTCAGCCATGGCCAGGGGCTGTTCCCGCTCAGCTCGCAGTGGAGTCCTCACCTCCCCAGCTGCAATCGCCAGCTCTGCTGCACAGCCAGGGCTGGGCATCGGGGAGCTCAGGGGCTTCTTCCCCACTGAGGTTTGTCATCTTCCGAGGTGTCCTCAGCTCTGTGCAGTCATTGCAATTTTCTCTGGGAACAGGAGACTCCTCTGTCTCTGCTGCTTCTCCCCTGCCCTTCTTCATCTCCTTGGGATGAACACCTCTCTCCCAGGTCCCTCACTCCCACACCGTTTTCCAAGTCAACCACAGAGTGATCGCATCCTGGTCATTTTGGTTTCCTCTAAAAGGGATTTGTCACAAAAAAAGCTCTCGAGTGACATGAGTAATGACACATGTAATGATAATGGCAGTAATAGGAACATTCTCTTGCAAGTGTTGCACCTTGCCATGGATCAGAAGGAGGTTTCTAGAGAAATGGAGGGTCCTGGGGTTGTCACAGACTTTCCAAGTGAAAGCTTATCCACCTACAGGCTCCTTCAACAATTTTTCCTTCTTAGTGTTCAGACCAGAAAAAAGGTGGTAAAATATGTATAGAAAGATGAGGATTCTTCCCAGCATTTGTGCAGGGAAGAGAAACCTGCAACCATCCTTGCTGACGCCAGAGACACATCACCAGCAGTCTCTCCTTTCCCGGGGCTTCCATCTCCTCTCTCATCATCTCTTTGTCACTGGCAAAGCTCAGCCGGAGCCAATTCCCAGCCACAGCCGCTGTTTCCTAAAGGCCCATCAATTAGAGGCTGGAGAGCTCTGAGCTCCCTCCTTCTCTCCCTTATCACCTCCTGGTGACATTGGTGTCATTGTGTGCTTTGGTGGTCACTCTCCCTTTTCCTGGTTCTTCACTTAGAAAGAAAATGCACCTGATGTGAGCCTTAGAGAACCAGACATTCTCACCTTTCACATGCCCTGACTGTGGCCTCTGCTCAACTTGCTCAAGTCAGTGAGTTCCTGAGGGTGCTGAAAGGCTCCTGTGCCCAAAGGGCAATGGGGTCTCTTTGGCAAGTGTCTGGAGAGAAACTTCATGTGGAGCTCAGCCTTTCAAGTGTATCCCTCCAGCTCCTGCAGCATTGCCAAATCCTGGCCCTTGTTCTCCTGGATGCCTGAGAGGTTCCTAAGGTGAAGGGAAAGGGACCAATCAGTTTCAGGTGGAAGGTGGATGGGACAGAGCCCTCAGGTGAAAAGCTTCTCTACTCCAACAGATTTATTGTTTTCTTTCCTGGACGTTTTGCTATTTCAGGAAGATGCTGAATGCACATCCCAGGGTGTTTGTGGACACCTAAGGACAAGGACAAGAAAGTGTAGAGAAGTGAATTCCAGCCTCAGGTGGGATTCAAAGTACCCCTGCCTTACCCATCCATCAGAGAATGCTGCTTCCTCTGCACCCTGCAGAATGGAACAGAGACGTTTCTGCAGGGACACTGATGGAGATTCCTTCCTCACCCCAGAAATCCTCGCTGCCAATCCCTCTCATGCCATGACCCGCTGAGGTGACAGCTGTCCATGAATCAGCCCCTGTGTGCCCGCCAGTGGCGCTGCTGTGTCAGCTGCCAGCGCAGGTGCTGTCCAGGAGCAGCTGTTTGCTTTGCCCAGGCGGCTGAGAGCAGCAGCAGCAGCCGCGGCCGGAGGGCCCCGGGCGATGGCGGAGGCGCAGCCCGGGCCGAGCGGGGCTCGGTGCGTGCGGGCGGAGCGGCAGCGCCCCCTGCTGGCCGCGGCCGGCGCTGTGCCCCCGGCCCCGCCCGGCCCCGCCCGCGGCGGTTCGTGCCCGGCCGCAGCCCCGGCTCCTCTGCCCGTGGGCCCAGCGCGCAGTAATACACGGCCGCGTCCCCGCGCCGGGGCCGCCACAGCCACAGCGCGCTCGACCGCCGGTCCTCCGACACCACCAGACGCCCTTCAGGGACTCGCACGTGCTTGGACCCTGTAGGAGTGACCGCCACGAGTTGGGGTCTTTGGCCCGGGAGCTGGCGGTAGAAATGGATGAAATCGCCCACCCGGATGTTGGGGTGTAAGCAGATGATGCTGATACGGGTGCCCTCGGTGGTCTCCAGAAATGGCTCCTGCTGTACCTGGGCTCTGACCGCAGCCACTGCCAGGGAGAAAAAAACAACAAACATCAGCTCCTACTTTCTACCAAGTCCTGCCTGGAGGACAGGAGGATCGATGGAGTCACTGGAGAATGGCAGGACGGGGGAGAAGGGGCAAAAGGAAAAAAACAATAAGAAGGGGGCAAGACCGACTTCGTGAGTTATAAAGAAGGAATGCTTGGGTAGGGTTAGACGTAGAATAGAACAGAACAGAATAGAATAGAATCTGGAGATTTCTGCGGGAGTACGGGATGGAGGAGAGGGAAGGATGAACGGGAGAACAGTTCTCGGCAAGAGGTCTGTGCAGAAGCCAGGCAGGACGGCAGCCTCCAGGGAGCTGCGGGCTCAGCCCAGTCCCAGCCGCGGCCCCTTCGCCGCCCCCCGCGCACCGAGCAGCACCGCGGCCAGCGCCGCCAGCGCCGCGCCCCGAGCCCGCCGCATCCCGCCGCTCCGCCGGCCGAGCAGCGCTGGCCCCCTCAGCCCCGGCTCTCTGCTGCGCCCGGGCCGCCTCCTCTCCGCCGCCGCCACCTCCGCCCCGCCCGGCCTCAGCCCCCGCCTCTCCCGGCACCAGCACAACCAGCGGCACAAGGAGGAGCTTTGGCCTGGCCGGGGCCAAGAGACAGCCGTGTCCCATCGCACACAGCAGCCACACCGCACCGCAAGCAGATCCGCCCTGCACACACCTGCAGCGGGCAGCTGCCGCCAGCGCTCGGCTGCACTCAGGCTCCTTCTGAGCCTGGGAAGCTGCTGCTCTGTGCTGCTCAGGGCCAGAGCAGTGCTCAGTGTGCCTGGAATAGTCAGGGAATTCCCTCCCGATGAGGGACACACACGGACAGACACAGCCCGGGGCACACCCGTGTGGAGCCACACACCAATCTGTGCTTCACCTGTGTCCCTGCAAACGGGGCTGCTCCAAGAGCTGCCAAGGCAGGAGCACAGAAGCAGCCCTGGGCTCTGCTGAGGACACGTGGGGCCAAAAGCAGCAGGGCTGGAGTGTGCAAGGACAAGGTCCCAGGCAAGCACAGGGCAATTTCTCTTTATTTGGAGACTGCACAGTGCAGAGATGAGTCAAAATATTCCAGAATATTTTCCCAATGGAAGTCCTAGGCTGGACGTAGTCAAAACCATCAGCCCATTGTCCACACATGGGATGCAGCTTCTGGGGAGCACTGGGCTGAGCCCAGCGTCCCTTCCCCAAGCTCAGCCTGGCACTGACACCTCCCCTGCCTGCCCTGGGTTGTTGCACAGCCCAGGAAGCTCCGTGCACCAGGGTGTCTTGCACAGCACAGAGGTACAAGGCACTGTCAGAGAGCTCCACTTGCTCCACCTGCAGGACACTGGATTTCCCCGTGGTGTTCAGGTGCGTGGTGATACGGCCGCTGGGCCTGGAGCCACTCCCTGCTTGATAGGAGAGCAGCTGTGGGGCTTGGCCTTTCCGCACCTGGTACCAGAGCAAGGCAGGAGAATAACTGCTCTGGTATTTGCAGGTGGTCTGGAAAGTGTGTCCCTGCTTCACCAGGACTGGTCCATCTTCCTGGGTGACCACGATCTGCCCTGCGGTGCCTGGAAGAAAGTGAAGGTGAGCAGCTCCACAGGGAAGGACAATGGGAAGCAAAACCAAGTGCATGAAGAACCCGGGTGGAGAAAGCTCCCTGCTTTGTAGCAGAGTCCTGAGAGATCTGGGGCATGAGTTCAGAGCTCTTTGCTCTGCATCACCCAAAGGAGAGATGGGCTGTGTCTCTGCTCCTGCTCCTAATGCTTAAAGGAGCAGGGAACAGCCTGTCACGCCTCAATTTTGTGTGCTGGAACCAGCACCCGTCCAGCTGCCTGAGGAGCCCATGGAGGTACAGCAGAAAGGCTCATCCTGCTTCCCCATCCCTGTCACCTCTGAGGGCCCCTCCATCCCTGAGTCCACACAAAGTGAGCTTGGAAAGAGGGAGCCCTGGTTGTGTTGCCAGCCCAGAGAAGACTGGGAGCCGTGGCAGAGCTGTGTCAGCCTGGAGGCAGAATGGGACACCCTGGTAATATACTGAAATTAAAAACAGTGAGGTACTGGGGGCAGGTTTGAGTGAATCTGGGAATGTACATGAAGGTAGGAAAAATGTGGGACTGCAGAGACAGCTGAGATCTCCTGAGGTGACAGCAGGAGGAGGAGAAGAGAGAGGCAGAGAGAGATGCATTGAAGGTGAGAGAAAAAACACAGAAAGGCTCTGAGATTTCTTTTCTCTCCTTTCACTTCTCCTTTACAAATCGAAGAGCTTCTTCAGCAAACACTTGCAAAGCCACAAACAGAAGCAGATATTTCTCAGCCCTTTCCCTCTATTCACTGATATTTCCCTACAAGGTCCTGATAAGGCTGTTGAGGATTTCCTGAGTGAAGGAAGAAGGAGAAGGATGCCTTGGGGAAGAGCCAGGACTTACCCAGGAGCTGTCCCAGGAAGACGGTGAGGAGGAGACAGGCGAGGTGCATGGCGAGACCAAGCTGCGTGTTTGCTGAGTGAGGCAGGGACAGAAACCACGTCCCAGCGCCGAGAGAACAGAGCTGCCGGAAACGACTCTGGGGGCAGCAAAGGGAGCAGCAGCGGCGGGAGCAGGCAGAGAAATCGTCTCTCCCTTATCTCCTACAGGTGACATTGGTGTCATTGTGTGCTTTGGTGGTCACTCTCCCTTTTCCTGGTTCTACACTTAGAAAGAAAATGCACCTGATGTGAGCCTTAGAGAACCAGACACTCTCACCTTTCACATGCCCTGACTGTGGCCTCTGCTCAACTTGCTCAAGTCAGTGAGTTCCTGAGGGTGCTGAAAGGCTCCTGTGCCTAAAGGGCAATGGGGTCTCTTTGGCAAGTGTCTGGAGAGAAACTTCATGTGGAGCTCAGCCTTTCAAGTGTCTCCCTCCAGCTCCTGCAGCATTGCCAAATCCTGGCCCTTGTTCTCCTGGATGCCTGAGAGGTCCCTAAGGTGACGAGAAAAGGACCAATCAGTTTCAGGTGGAAGGTGGATGGGACAGAGCCCTCATGTGAAAAGCTTCTCTACTCCAACAGATTTATTGTTTTCTCTCCCACGTTTCTGTTATTTCACAAAGGTGCTGAGTAGAGATCCATGTGTCTTTGGGGAAACCTGAGTATTAGAACAAAGTAGAGAGAAGTGAAATCCAGCCTCAGGTGGGATTCAAAGTACCCCTGCCTTACACATCCATGTGAGACTGCTGCTTCCTCTGCACTTTGCAGAATGGAACGGAGACATTTCTGCAGGGACAGAGATGGAGATTCCTTCATCACTTCAGGAAGCCTCGCTGCCAATCCCTCTCATGCCATGACCCGCTGAGGTGACAGCTGTCCATGGATCAGCCCCTGTGTGCCCGCCAGTGGCGCTGCTGTGTCAGCTGCCAGCGCAGGTGCTGTCCAGGAGCAGCTGTTTGCTTTGCCCAGGCGGCTGAGAGCAGCAGCAGCAGCCGCGGCCGGAGGGCCCCGGGCGATGGCGGAGGCGCAGCCCGGGCCGAGCGGGGCTCGGTGCGTGCGGGCGGAGCGGCAGCGCCCCCTGCTGGCCGCGGCCGGCGCTGTGCCCCCGGCCCCGCCCGGCCCCGCCCGCGGCGGTTCGTGCCCGGCCGCAGCCCCGGCTCCTCTGCCCGTGGGCCCAGCGCGCAGTAATACACGGCCGCGTCCCCGCGCCGGGGCCGCCACAGCCACAGCGCGCTCGATCGCCGTTCTGCCGACACCACCAGCTGTCCTGGAATGTCCTGCAGATCCCTGAATCCTTTGTGAGCGCTCACGAGGAGTTCGGGACCTCGGCCCGGGAGCTGACGGTACCAGTGGATGTAATCGCTGCCCTGGATTTGAGGGTGAGAGCAGCTGATGTTGATGCCGATGCCCTCGGTGGTCTCCATAAATGGTTCCTGGTGCACCTGGGCTCTGGCCACAACCACTGCCATGGATAAAAGAACAATCACTTTTGTTTAACAGAAAATGCCGTGGAGGGGCAGAAGGGAGAGGAAGACAGATCAGAGCGAACTGGGATATGTTTAGGGAATAGAGTATGGAGAGAAAATTTCTGTGAGAGTCTTTAGTTGAGGACACGAACCTCTGCAGGATGTTTTGACGGCAAAACAGAAGGAAATGACAAAACCAGACGGGCTGTGAGGGATGGATTCATGGATGGATAAAGACGGGGTATAAAAAGGCAAATGGGGAAGATGTGGATTCACGGAGAGAAGAAAGAATGACGAAAGACAACGGGACAGAGGGAAAACAAGATCCGAAAAGGAACAGGACTGTAAGAGATGAATCCTGGGCTGGGGAAGGTCTCCCAGAGCCCGCTGAGCCGGACGGCCCCGCCGCCGCCAGCGCAACGCACCGAGCAGCACCGCGGCCAGCGCCGCCAGCGCCGCGCCCCGAGCCCGCCGCATCCCGCCGCTCCGCCGGCCGAGCAGCGCTGGCCCCCTCAGCCCCGGCTCTCTGCTGCGCCCGGGCCGCCTCCTCTCCGCCGCCGCCACCTCCGCCCCGCCCGGCCTCAGCCCCCGCCTCTCCCGGCACCAGCACAACCAGCGGCACAAGGAGGAGCTTTGGCCTGGCCGGGGCCAAGAGACAGCCGTGTCCCATCGCACACAGCAGCCACACCGCACCGCAAACAGATCCGCCCTGCACACACCTGCAGCGGGCAGCTGCCGGCAGCGCTCGGCTGCACTCAGGCTCCTTCTGAGCTTGGGAAGCTGCTGCTCTGTGCTGCTCAGGGCCAGAGCAGTGCTCAGTGTCCCTGGAATAGTCAGGGAATTCCCTCCCGATGAGGGACACACACGGACAGACACAGCCCGGGGCACACCCGTGTGGAGCCACACACCAATCTGTGCTTCACCTGTGTCCCTGCAAACGGGGCTGCTCCAAGAGCTGCCAAGGCAGGAGCACACAAGCAGCCCTGGGCTCTGCTGAGGACACGTGGGGCCAAAAGCAGCAGGGCTGGAGTGTGCAAGGACAAGGTCCAGACAAGCACAGGGCAATTTCTCTTTATTTGGAGACTGCACAGTGCAGTGAGCAAGGAGTGAGGGTGTCCCCAGCACACAAAGAGCTGCCCAGCCTGCAGCACCACATGCTGCTCCCCTCCCGTTTCCTTGCAGCGTGCCCAGTGCCTCGGCACTGCAGAGCCCAACAGGGGCTGCTCGGGAGGCTGGGCTGGTGCCCCTGCTGCCCAGCAGCCTCCAGGGTGGCATTCCTGGAGCCTGAGGCTTGCTAGGGCACTCACACTCCTCTCTGCTCTGCTTTCCTCGCTGCCTTGGCAAGCAGAAGGCAGGGAAGTGCTGAGCTGCTACAGCGGTGCCTTTTCAGGACTACCTAAAAACAGAGGCCAGACAAAATGAAGGGAATAAGAAGTGGTTCTAATTATTGAAGGGCCTTCAGGTACATTTTGGGCAGATGAAGCCCCGATCCGCATAGGGCTACACCCAAAAATGGACCATGGTCACAGGTTTTCACACTTTTACAGGTCTGGTCCATTTGCATATTGGGGGTTAATCTTCCAGTTACAGCTTCAGGTAATGAAGTCATTTACACCAAGTTTGCTCCCCTCCAACTCACTTTTGTTTCCATCTCTCAGGGCCTGAGGCAGTGAGGTGTCCTTGATTGCCAGGCCTGGAGAGGAATTGTTGTGTCTGACCAGAATGGGAAAGCAGCAGCATCAAGACACAGAAGCCTTAGCTAATGGAACACACCTGGGAAACTCCTGAGTGTTGCAAGAGGAATTGCTGACCATGGCAGGGAGTGGGAGAAGCTGACAGAAATTTCCATGCTACAAGGAAGCCCTTCTGAGCCTGTTTATGCATTTTCCATGTCTGGGAGCATTTGCCACATTGCCACATTGCCACATTGCCACATTTTCCACATCTGGGGGCTGGGACTCTTGCTGGAAGGCTTCAGTCTCAGGGCTCCCAGTTCCCAAAGGCACTGCTGGCAACTCCTTCCTGGGGCAGGGAGTGGGGTGGACAAGCCAGAGATCAGGACCTGGGGAACTCAGAGAGGTCTCCAAGGGGAAGAGGCTGTGTCTGAAAGGCTCTCACTTTTGTGGTCAGCTGGGCAGCTCTGGCAGGTTGAACAGGAGGTTTGTCTGGAAACAAGACAGGGGGATCTTGGCATGATGGGTGCTGGCATATTCCCGACTTAGGCTCTCCAGAGGGAGATTTGCTGTTTCCCCATAGGCAATGGGGAAATTAAAATTAAAATTAAAATTAAAATTAAAATCAAAATCCGCAGAGGATTTTATATGAGATGAGCCTCAGTTTGTCTCCTCAAACTTGTGTCCAACCTGTTCCTCAGCCCCTGGCTCTGGGAAATGCTGTCCTGTGCACCCTGCTCCGTCCCCTCTGAGATCCATGGCTGATGTGCCAGCTGCTGCAGAAGGGCAGCACGTGGTGAAGGTGCCACCCCTGCAGCTGAAAAGAAGCTTCCCTTTGCCATGGCATCCCAGGAGGTTGTCAAGCATGGAGTCCAAAGCAAAAGCAAAAGAAAAGGTGTTGTGGCAGCTGCATTCAGCAGTGTGGGCAGTCTAGAGAGATCTGCCTGGGCCTGACCCAGGTTGTGGGTGTTATAAATGCACGTTTTAGAGTTGGCTTTTCGCATATAGTAAGATGATTGTTTTAGGTATAAATATGGGAGGGTTGTATTGTATGTTCTTTTATTAATAAAATTTGAAAACTGTGATAAATAGATATTTTTAGATAGTAACTAAGTAGAGATTGGGAAGGGGGCTGTAATTTTTTTCTAACTTTTAAAAGAAGATAGAAGACAGAATGGATGCTTAGCATTCCTGATATTAGAAAGACAATCGATTCTTTAAGAACCTGACGAATTTATGACACCCTCCCAGACTCTGTGGAATCCTACAGATAAATTGTATATTCAGGGGGGCCTTGAAACTTACCCATGTCCATCATGTAGATGCCCATGTCCCCAAGAGTCGAGCTAATGAGGAACAACTCTCTTTTGTGCTGCCAATCTAAGTCTATCTTAGACACCTCTATCTTTGCAACTTGAAACTTACCCATTTTGAATTATGTATGAACCTATTTTACTATGTACCACCAGTACCCTTAAAACAAAAGATCTGGAGGAGGAAGGTGTGCTGATCTCGCGGCTGGTGACATAAACACCTCGGCCGAAAAAGCTTTGTTTTTATTCTCCTAATTGTCTATTTTATTTTTATTAAACTTATAAATTTCACACAGAACTGAATCGTGTTTCTCACATGGGGAAGAGCCAGAAATGAGCTCTCTCCACCCAGAGAGCCAGCTGCCCAAGCAGCACTTCAGCTGTGAGCTCTCAGCCTGCAGAAGCCCTGGGTAACCCTGCAAAGACTGCTGCAGTCCCAGGGGCTGCAAGAGGCCTCCTGCAGTGGTGTATTTTTATCCATTTTCCTTGCTCTATGTTTGCAAATGGTTTGTTCCTTGTACCCCGTTTTCCTGCCCGTTGGTTCGTCCCTCAGCGGTTTCCCGCCTTTCGGTTATCTGTCAATCAT
>JADMLD010000915.1:0-48383 GCA_017589585.1 Phylloscopus whistleri
CCCTCCACTCCCCACGGCAGAGCAGAGACCAATTAACGCTGAACCATGTGGGGAAAGTTCTCTCAGGTTCTGCTTTGATGCTCAAGCGCTGAATGCAGGGACTAAAACAATGTGGCTGCAGCTCCCTCGCCTCCCCTGGAAGGGCAGGATGGAAGGGAATTGTTAATTCCACCTCCTACTGTTCCCAGCACTTTAGGAGGTTATTGCCAGCAAGAGAGCACAAGGGTTCGGATTTGCTTCCAAAAAATCTTCAGCTGTCAGATTCCTCTGAAAGACGTGTGAAGAAGAAAAACTTCCCAGGAAAGCCAGGGAAACGTTTTGAGTGCAGAGACAGAATGTATTTATTTTTCAATTAAAAAGCCCTAAAACAGTGACAAAGCCACGAGGGTCAGAAGAAGTGTTCCTCCACTAAAGAGAACAATGTTTCCTATTTGATGTCTCTGAAGTCAGCGCTGCATCTTCCCAGGCAACCCTTTGCAAGCAATTTTTTTAATCAGTCATTGAAATCACAGGCAGAAGCCACAGCTCACTGTTTGCATGTACTGTGACTGGAGAAGCAAAATTCCAAAGCCACATGTGTCAGCATTAATTCATGTCACAGATCAAAAAAAAGAGAGTAGTAACTGCAGCAGTGACAGTTCCACTGGGTTTGCGGAGCTCAGAGGAAAACAAGAGAGGCATTTTCAGGATCAGAGGAAGTTGATTTCCCCCCACAGGTTATTCCTTTCCCTTTAAAGTATTTCCTGCCAGCAGCAGAGAGATCCATGGATTTGCTCTTTGGAGTCCAGCTGCTCCTCACCTCATCAGCTAAAGGAACTGATGGCCACACATCCTTAAAAACCTGTGAGAGCTAAAGCTGTACCCACAAATCCCAGAATCATGGAATGGTTTGGGTTGGAGGGACCTCAAATCCCCCCAGTGGCACCCCTGCCATGGCAGGGACACCTCCCACTGTCCCAGGCTGCTCCAACCCCAATGTCCAACCTGGCCTTGGGCACTGCCAGGGATCCAGGGGCAGCCACAGCTGCTCTGGGCACCTGTGCCAGGGCCTGCCCACCCTCCCAGCCAGGAATTCCCAATTCCCAGTTATCTGTGCCCAGCTGGAGCAATGGGGCCCATCTCCACCACGGAGCTGCCAAGCAGGGAGAGGTTTCCATGCTACGACCCCAAGGGACAAGAAGAACCCAGCAGCCCTCACCCAGGGGCAGCGAGAAGGGAACCCTTCCCCTCTCCCCAAAGATTTATTTCTGAGGCATTTGAAGGCCCATGGAAGGAAGAGGAGCCCAGACCTGTGGATGCAGCTCTGCCCAGAGTCCCCCACCCTCAGCACCAGCTCTGGAGGCTCTTCTGGCCTCCAGGAGGATTTTATGAGCATTCCCAGAGCTCTCAGGAGTGTTCCACTGCTGGTGGAACAAAGCAGGCCATGGCAAGGAATTTGCTGCCTGCAGAAGGGAAGTGCAGCCAAAAACGCCAGGAGGAGCTGGGCAGGGCCGAGGTGCTGCCCCAAGGAGGGATGGCACAGGAAGGGGGAATAAATGAGCTTCCCACACAGAAATCCTCTAATAAAATAGACAAATTGGTGCTGGAGAGGGACATTTCACTCTCATTTGGATTATGGAAATAAATCTCGTGGCTCTGTTCGTGTTTGGAACGGTGTGAACATCAGGGCCTGCTGCAGGAGCAGCTGTGCTGCCCAAACAGTTGTATCCCACACTTCAATCCATCAGCAGCAATAGTCTGAGCTATCAAATCTTTCTGGGGGATTGATTTAAATGATTTGAGGCTCTGAAGAGCAGTTGAAAAGTTACTCAGGGTTTGGAAGCATTTTTGGACACCAAGAACTGGTAAAGATGCTGAGCATGACAGATCCTGTGCTCCTCCCAGAAATTCCTGGACAGAGGAGAAGCCACCCAAGGAAGGAGGACCTTGTGTAGGTTTTAGGATATTCCAGAACCCTTTGAGGTTCCTCCACCCCAAACCCAGCAGGCCAAGGAAGCTGCCAGGAGGCCCTTGCAGTTCCAAGGATGTCACACAAGGTACCTTCAGCCTTTTGAGATTTAAATTAAATTAAAGGAAAAGGATTTGAGTTCTGGTTAGAGAGAACCCCCCCTCAGCTGTTTAATGTGAGAAATCAGGAGGCTGAGTCCAGGGCATTCCTCTGACAGAATTCCTGCAGCAGCACCTGCAAGGATGGACACACCCAGGTCAGTTTGCACTCACAGAAACCCCAATGAACTCCACATGTCACAGGCTGTGCCAGCACAGGTGGGTTTGCTTGTTAGAACAAATCAAAAAGCCAAATCACACAAAATAAACGTTCCACAATCTGCACATCTTCACTTCCCAAAGCTCACCTGAGCTCAGCCCCTCCCCTGTGCTCAGCAGCACTAATGAAAGAGAAGGCAATATCCCTCAGAGGAGACCAAGAGTAATAATGAGGAGCGCTGGCTAAATTAGCTCAATTATTAATGCAGTCATGATGTGGGGGCGGGCAATAACAGGGATTGCCCTGGGGTGCCAGGGCACGGATCTGGCTGCTCTCTGAAGGGACCCAGAGCCTGCCTGCTGTGAGCCAGCTTGCTCCAAGCTCCCTTCCCAGCCCAGCTATTCTGTGACAGGGTGAATCACAGAATCACAGAATTTCCAGGTTGGAAGAGACCTTCAAGATCATCGAGTCCAACCCATCCTCTAACAGCTCAACTAAACCACAGCACCCAGTGCCACATCCAGGCTTTTGTTAAACACACCCAGGGATGGTGACTCCACCACCTCCCTGGGCAGGTTATTCCAGAACTTTATCACTCTTTCTGTGAAAAACTTTTTCCTGATATCCAACCTTTATTTCCCTTAGCACAGCTTGAGGCTGTGTCCTCTCATTCTGTCAGTGCTGCCTGGAGAAAGAGACCAACCCCAGCTGAGCACAGCCACCCTTCAGGGAGCTGTAGAGAGTGATCAGGTCACCCCTGAGTCTCCTTTTCTCCAGGCTGAACAACCCCAGATCCCTCAGTTGTTCCTCACAGGGTTTGTGTTCCCAGCCCCTCACCAGCCTCGCTGCCTCCTCTGGACGTGTTTGAGCATCTCAGTGTCCATCCTGAACTGAGGGGCCAGAGCTGGACACTGCACTCAATGTCCATCCTGAACTGAGACACCCAGAGCTGGACACTGCACTCAATGTCCATCCTGAACTGAGGGGCCAGAGCTGGACACTGCACTCAATGTCCATCCTGAACTGAGGGGCCAGAGCTGGACACTGCACTCAATGTCCATCCTGAACTGAGGGGCCAGAGCTGGACACTGCACTCAATGTCCATCCTGAACTGAGACACCCAGAGCTGGACACTGCACTCAATGTCCATCCTGAACTGAGGGACCCAGAGCTGGACACTGCACTCAATGTCCATCCTGAACTGAGACACCCAGAGCTGGACACTGCACTCAATGTCCATCCTGAACTGAGACACCCAGAGCTGGAGACTGCACTCAATGTCCATCCTGGGACACCCAGAGCTGGAGACTGCACTCAATGTCCATCCTAAACTGAGACACCCAGAGCTGGACACAGCACTCAATGTCCATCCTGGGACACCCAGAGCTGGACACTGCACTCAATGTCCATCCTGGGACACCCAGAGCTGGAGACTGCACTCAATGTCCATCCTAAACTGAGACACCCAGAGCTGGACACAGCACTCAATGTCCATCCTGGGACACCCAGAGCTGGACACTGCACTCAATGTCCATCCTGGGACACCCAGAGCTGGACACTGCACTCAATGTCCATCCTGGGACACCCAGAGCTGGACACTGCACTCAATGTCCATCCTGAACTGAGGGGCCAGAGCTGGACACAATACCCAAGGTGTGGCCTCACCAGTGCCGAGTACAGGGGAAGAATGACCTCCCTCCCATGAAATTCCATGTGAGGCACATAAAGGGTGCCCAGATCCCTGATTTCCAGAAGCCACAGGATGAGGGAGCAGCAGGAAGCTCCCTGGGTGCTCTCCTCAGGGGCTCAGCACAGCACAAACCCTGGCTGATGGATCAGGCTGGGCTTTCCCAGTTTTAGCCACAGAGATCCCATTTGGAGTCACCAGAGAGACAAATCAGGAGCTGCTAAACATCCAAAAGGAATGAGGGACACCTGGAGTGGTTGTGTGAAGGCACTGACTGAATTCTACTTTCCAACAGCCCCCAAACTCCAGATTAGCTTTTCCCAAACCCAGCCATTGCTCACAGCTGCTCTCTGAGTTCAGACTGGGCTGCAAACCCACCTGTTATCCATGCTGGAATGCTCAGCATCCCACTCCAAACCTGGGCTGGCCTCACCTGCACAGCCAGCCCAGCTCCAAGGACAGAATTCCCAACCTGCCCAGCACACGGGGCTCCCCTGTGTCCCCATGGCTGTCCCAGGGATTTGGGGCAGGGCTTTTCCTGCCTTTCTCCCAGTTTTCAGGTGAGGACAGAGGAGCAGCAGGAATTACAGGAATGGCTGGGAATGGATAAATCCCTTGGGAAATCCTCTCAGCTGGCCTTTGTTCCCTGCAGGTGGTGTAGCCAGGCCTGGGACACCAAAGTGTGCCACCCCCAGAGCTCACTGCAGGCTCCTCCCTGCTCCTCAGGGAGTTTTGGGCACTTCCCAGGAATGGCCATAAATTCAAAACACCACAAACCTCCAGGACATCGAGTCCCATGAGCTCAACCAGCTTTAGACACAAGGTAAGACCTTGTGTCCTTTTAACCCTTTAAATTAGGGGGAGAACTGAGTGGGGAACAGGAGGGTCCTAAACAGGGAAGTGCTCCAGGCCAGGCTGGACGGGGCTTGGAGCAGCCTGGGATAGGGGAAGGGGTCCCTGATGTTTTTCCTCCCTCTTTTCTGCTCAGAAGCCCCAAATCAATGTTCAATCAGAATGGCAACTTCCCTGTACACTCCTGGCCATGCAAGAATCTTCTTTGAAACAGAAACTCTTGCACGCCCTTCTAAAGGCAAATATTAGCAAAACAACCACTATTTAATGCTGCTGATGCTGGGATCTCTGGCCACTTTAGCTGAGCCATTTTCTCTCTCCAGTGAAATTCCTGCTGTTAACAGGAACACAGAACCTCTCTTGGTGCACACACCTTCACCAGCCAGCATTAATGTCACCCTGCAGAAACCCCAACCTCAACCTTCCTCCAGCCAACCCCATAAATGGCCCGGAGCTGAGGGTCCTGCAGGACAGAGGCTCTCAGCACACACAGCTGGACCTGGGCAGGCAAATCCCAGTGCCAGAGCTCAGCCCTGCTGGTCCCCAGCCCCTGCCCAAGCCCTGTCAGCCCCAGAGAAATCAGCAGTGGATAAAAGATGCTGCAGACAAGGCTGAGTGAGGGCTGACTGTGGCACTGGAGCAGTCTCACCTCGTGTCACAGCACCTGACCTCTCAATGCCACTGAGAAATCCTCTATTCCAGATCCATGGAATGGAATCTCTGCTCCTTGGGGAGCACAGGATCACTGCCCAGACTGCCCTCAGCCAGGAAAGCCCAGAGGTTCATTATCCATGAGAGGGGAAGGCAGTGATACCTTGGGAAGGCTGAGCTGGAACAGAGACTGGACAGAGCTGGAGAATAAAGCAGAGATTTATTGAAAGGCCTTTAGGGCACACCTTGGGCAGGACAAGAGCCTGGCCAGGGCTGCACCCAAGGGGGATCCAAAATGGACCCAAAATGGTCACAAAATGGACACAAAATGGACCCAAAATGGACACAAAATGGACACAAAATGGACACAAAATGGACACAAAATGGACAAACGGTCACGAGGTCTCACACTTTGATCAGTTCTGCTCCATTTGCACATTGGGGTTGAATTGTCCAATTCCAGCTGCAGGTGAGGAGGTCCCACCCTTCTTGTTTTCTCTCTGCAGCCACCCTTGTTTGTGCCTTGGGGCCTGAACACTTGTCCCAGCTGTGCTTGGTGTGCAGCAGGAGCAGGATTTGTTTTGTGTCCCTGCTCTGTGCAGAGCTGAGTGACCCTGAATGTGAGGCTGAGAGCTGCACCCTGGGCAGCACAGAGCCTGGAATGCAGGGGAGATGGAACCTGAGGCATCAGCAGGACCTGCTCCAGGCTCTGCCACCAACCAGGGATGGAAAATGCAGCATTTTGGGGAGACTCCCGTGGTTCTGGGAGCGTTTTGTACCTCCTGATCCTTCAAAATGCACAAGTTGTGCTCATATTTGTACAACCTCCCCTAGATTTGGGGAAATTATTCAGAAATAAATGAAATGTCCAGAGCAGCTGTGGCTGCCCCTGGATCCCTGGCAGTGCCCAAGGCCAGGCTGGACATTGGGGTTGGAGCAGCCTGGGACAGTGGGAGGTGTCCCAGCCATGGCAGGGGTGGCACTGGGTGGGATTTAAGGTCCCTTCCAACCCAAACCAGTCTGGAATTCCATGAAACCACTGAAGCAGGAGGTGTCCAAGCAGCCTGGGAGTCCTTCCTTGGGATTTGCACAGATCTGCTTTGCTGAAAGCTTTTGGATGCACTAAATGAGCTGCCAGGGCAACTGCTGCAAGGAAAAATTAAATTAAAATAAAATAAAATAAAATAAAATAAAATAAAATAAAATAAAATAAAATAAAATAAAATAAAATAAAATAAAATAAAATAAAATAAAATAAAAATCAGCTGTTGCAGCCTGAGCTGTAACTTCATACTCAACAATGCTCTGTGTTTCCCTGGGACCTTTTCTTCCTTTTATCCCAATGTATTTGCCTGGCAGAGGAATTCCAAGAGAAGGAAGGCAGAGTTTACCAAGTGTGATCCTCAATTAATGATTTTGGATTTGATTTAAGTAAAGTCATCTCTGGCAGCACCAGAAAGTATCTCCTCAAGCAGTGGAGGTAATTCTCTTAAGAAGCTCCTAATATCCAAAAGAAAGCTATAAATTATTCTGTTTTTATGGAGTTAGAGAAGGGTTTGGGGTGAAAGGGACCTTAAAGCTCATCCAGTTCCAAACCCTGCCCTGGGGTTTATTTGGGGAAGCTCAAGGAAAGATTTTCCAGGGTTTTCTCTCATGCAGCTGTAATTTTAAAGTGAATTTTACCTCACCCAGTTAAGTGACGTGACTGAAACACGCAGAGAGGAGCTGTGAGATGGAAGTTCCCCTATTCCTCTTCCTCACTCTCACTAATTTATGGATATTCAGAACTTCAGGATATCACAGGACACCTTTCAAGTCTGGGATCAAACCAACCCCACACAATCCTCAGGCTCCCAAAGCTGCTGAGGACAGACAGATCCCACGGAGACAACGCCTGGCATCTCTTCCCAGCCTAAGGAAGAGCAAGTGATTGACAGCAAACCCCAGTCAGCAGAGGCAAAAGCCTTGGTGCAGGAGATTCTGAGTTTCCTTTGTTGCTCCACGTGCTGCCAATCACTGCCAGCTCTGCCTCCTCCTTCCCCGGCAAGCTCCGGGATCGCTGCCGGGCTCGTCCTTCCTCACGAGGCGTTTCCATGTTCTCATCCTGTCCCGAGCTGCAAATCCATCAGAAACCTCCCCATCACTCCCAGCCTGGGAGATGTCAGGCCGATCAAAGGGCTGAGAGGGGGGAATTAAAGCCTGTTTGGAGCAGAGCACTGTCACTGCTCTGTTCCCGACCTTCGGGAGAAGAGTCTGGAATGCAGCTGCTTCAGCCCTGGGTTCCAGCCCTCAGGGTGGAGTCAGGAGTGTGGGATCTGTGCCAAAAACGAATATCCCACCAGATTTAATCCAGGTACGAACCTAAAGCTGCCCCGTCTGATGGGTGCTGGTTTCAGTGGCTTTGCTGAGCTCTGAGCTCGTTTTGTCTGGGAGGAGCAAAGGGAGAATTTCCAACACAGGGAACTGGGAATTCATCTGCTTCCTCCTCCTCTGACAAACAGGGGACATGTGACACTCATTTAATTCCTCAGAAGGGACCTTAAACCCCATCCAGTGCCACCCCTGCCACAGCAGGGACACCTCCCACTGTCCCAGGCTGCTCCATCCTGGCCTTGGGCACTGCCAGGGATCCAGGGGCAGCCACAGCTGCTCTGGGCACCCTGTGCCAGCCCTGCCCACCCTCCCAGGGAAGGATGAACTCCACAGGAACAGAACGAGGACAATCCCGAGCTGACTGAACCATTTGTACAACCCCAGAAACCAACAGCAATGGATGCTTTGGGAATCTACTCGGATTTCGGAGGCAATCACAGAATCCCAGAATGTCCTGAGCTGGAGGGACCCACAGGGATCATCCCAGCCCCTGTCCCTGCCCAGACCCCCAACAATCCCCCCTGGGCATCCCTGGCAGCGCTGCCCAAAGGCTCCTGGAGCTCTGGCAGCCTCGGGGCCGTGCCCATTCCCTGGGGAGCTGTTCCAGTGCTCATCCCACCCTCTGGGGAAGAACTTTTCCCTGAGATCCCATCTCCTGCTCTCCTCAGGCAGCCCCATTTATCCCTCCTGCTCCCCGTGCCAGAACAAAGCCCTTTGTGCCACTCAGGAACTGGGAACTCCCTGAGTTCCAGCACAGGCAGCTCCAGCTCCCTGTGCTGCCCGGGGAGGGAACATCCCTGCCTGAGGGAGGGCAGGGACAGCCCCGGGTGTGTCCATCAGGCTCATCCCTGGTCTCAGCTAAGCTGGAGGGGTGAATCCAATGCTGGCAGGAAGTTTTACACGAGTGACAGGGTTTTTAATCCCCGCTGATTTGTTATGGCACGGGAAGCCTCAGAACAGCTTCCGTGGAGAAGGGGATTATTTCCAAATCTCTCCTGCCCTTCATTCCAATCTTCTCCTGGAGGTGAAAAAAAAACCAAACCGAACCCAAAACAGCAAAACCATTCAGGCTTTTTCCTTACAGAAACCTTTCAGCCCTGGCAGTTTCTCTCCCAAATCCCTCTCCAGGCTGGCCTGGTTGACTCGCCCTCCCTGCCTGCTGGGGCAGGAGGGTGACAGGGATCTGGCAAAGGCAGGAAGAGCAGCTGGAAAAAGGGAGCAGGCACTGCATCCCAGCCTTGCCACAGCCCTGTCCCAAGGCCTTGGCATCCCTGGTGCCTCAGTTTCCCCAGCTGGAAGCACACGGCTGAGCTCTGAGAGCACCTGGGGATGATCCCTGACTCCCAGGAAGGAGTTTCCTCCTCTTACCCCAGGTTCATTTCTCTTCATCCATTGCCCTGAGCAGCTGTGGCTGCCCCTGGACCCCTGGAAATGTCCAAGGCCAGGTGGAGCAGCCTGGGACAGTGGGAGGTGTCCCTGCCCATGGAACACGGGTCGGTGTCTCCAAAGAACTCACCCTTTGATATTTTAGCCAATTTTAATTAACCTTATCAATTACCACTTCAAATAATAATCTGAGGAAGCAAAGCTGATTTTTAATGGCAAAATCCTGAAGTCTCCTCAGAGCTCTCCAGCAGTATTTACCTGATTAGAAGAGTATTGGTAATGATCACGGTAACAAAATCAATTTGGGATAATTACTTACCTTCCACCGCTCTCGGAATTAGAGTTTTATGTTATATTTTCTTCTAAATCAAGCCATTGATCCTGCCATGAATTGGAATTACACCAGCTCGCAGAACACCCAGACTAATTGAATAGTTAACCAAGTGCTCAATAAACTTCACACCTCAGTGTCCCGCCCGTTAAAGTGCTTAATTAGGTCTTGCTCCTTGCAAACGAGCTGTAAATGAGGCCGCTGCTTTCCCTTTTTATTTAACTTCACCTTGCAAGCACCTGACCAGACCAAGGGAGGGTTTGGCAGATTTCTTTACATTTCTCACAATATGGAGTCGATGGCAACAGGTGAAAGGTTCTAAAATATTTTTAAGCGTTTATCAATCAGCTTAATGCAGTGAAATTCTGCACAAGCCTGGATCTGTGAGACCCAGCTCAGCAAAGCTTAAACTGCTCAGCCTGGCTCAAGCTGCTCCAGGGGCTCTGCTGAATCCCAGCTCCCCACATTTGCACCCTGGGGAATTGCAGGGGTTTAATTCATAGAATCCCAGGATGGTTTGGGTTAAAGGGACCTTAAATCCCACCCAGTGCCACCCCTGCCATGGCAGGGACACCTCCCACTGCCCCAGGCTGCTCCAAGCCCAATGTCCAACCTGGCCTTGGGCACTGCCAGGGATCCAGGGGCAGCCACAGCTGCTCTGGGCAGCCCCAGGAGAGGCCACAGACACCAACAAGGTGCTTCCCACCCCGGGCAGAATCCCAACTTCCTTATCCCAAAGCGGGATGCCTGTCAGGGGCTGCTCCTGGAGCTCTGGAGCCGTGCATGGAGACTCAGCTCCTGCCTGAGGAGAGCTGGGAAAGCTGCAGGCACACTCCAAGGCTGGAGGTGTTCCACAGTTAATCACTGGCTGGGAGACCTCTGCCTCTCTGAGGTGGGGATGAACCCGAGCCTCCAGCTCTGGAGGAGGTTCCTGACCTGGAGAATGCCCCTGTGTCACCCCGTTCTTCTAAAGTTTTTCTAAAGTTCTTTCAGCCTTCTGATGTTTTACTTTTTGTGATAGAGTTTCTCATGTACTTTTTGTGTAAACAATGATTGTTTTGCATTCCTCTCTGCAGGAGGAGAGAATTGATGGACTGTTGGGTTGCCCAGTGTGGTTGGAGAGGACAATTTCCATCCTCCAATCCATGGTCACTGCTGGAATTCTATAAATGTCAAGGTCTGTAAATAAACTGCCCCTTTTTGCCTTGGACACCTCAGTGTGTGAGTGTCGTTTGTTTGTGTTGAATTGCGACACCCCTGGGCTGGCAGAGTCCTTGTGGCACTCACAGCTGGGTCACCCGGGACCCCTGGGCACGGCAGGAATGGGGGCACAGCAGGGTGGCACGGGGGAAACACCTCCTGATGCTGCATTGGGGCACTTTGGGCTCAAGGTGTTTCTTTTGATAACATTGAGAACTGAAAAAATCCCTGCCCATGGCAGGAGGCTGGAAGGAGATGGGATTTAAGGTCCTTTCCAACCCAAACCAGTCTGGGATCCCATAACAGAGGAAAATAACGCTGAGGATGTGTTGGAGCCCTGGGCACTGAGGATTCCAGGCTCTCTGTGCTGCCAGGCACTGACCCCCAAGCAAACCCTGCATCCCACCTGAGGCCGTGGAAAAGGCTCCCAAAATTGAGTGACAGCACTGGGATTGTGGGGGTGTGGTTTGGATAGAAGTGTGTGATGGCACAGGGTGCAAAACTCAGAGTTTAAGGGTTAGAATGCAGTGATGTAGATAAAGCAAGGTGGAGGATTTAGGGCAGAGGCTGAGCCCTTCTTTTTCACCTTCTTCTCCACGGCTCTGGGGGTGTTTGGTAATTGGGTAGAAAAATCTGCACTGCAGGCCAGGGGTGGTTGGGTATTGGGGTAAAAGTGAAAATAATTTAGGTGTCATCTCATTATTGGGTAATTATCACTTTAATAGCCTTAGAAAGAGTTAGAGGCAATGATTTCACCACCAGTTCTACCTTGTTAGCCAGAACTCACAAGACTGTACTGTAGGTAAGAATTAATAAACATCTGAGTCCAAACATGAAACCTGTGTCCCGTGCATTAATCCCAGCTCCCACACGAAGAAAAGATGATGAGAATCCTCACACCAGGCACCCTTAGGGATGGGCTGCACCTGGCCCAGGCTCCCCAAGGCAGCTGCAGCCAGATGTGAGCCTCTCCCAAGCCAGGCTGTTCCCTCCCAACAGCCCGGGACCCTCCAAGGCTCCAGCTGAGTTGTGGAATAAGGCGTTCACAATTAAAAACTATAAAGCAGGTATGTCCTATTCCAGCTGGGACACATGGGGGATTTTCCACCTGTGTGGAAATACCTGTGTGCCTGGTTGAGACAGGTTCTAGGTTAAATACACACTGACCCCACAAACCCACACCTGCCAGGTTAAATACACACTGACCCCACAAACCCATACCTGCCAGGTGTAAATACACACTGACCCCACAAACTCACACCTGCCAGGTGTAAATACACACTGACCCCACAAACTCACACCTGCCAGGTTCAGATACACACTGACCCCACAAACCCACACCTGCCAGGTGTAAATACACACTGACCCCACAAACCCACACCTGCCAGGTGTAAATACACACTGACCCCACACACCCACACCTGCCAGGTTAAATACACACTGACCCCACAAACCCACACCTGCCAGGTTAAATACACACTGACCCCACAAACCCATACCTGCCAGGTGTAAATACACACTGACCCCACAAACTCACACCTGCCAGGTGTAAATACACACTGACCCCACAAACTCACACCTGCCAGGTTCAGATACACACTGACCCCACAAACCCACACCTGCCAGGTGTAAATACACACTGACCCCACAAACCCACACCTGCCAGGTGTAAATACACACTGACCCCACAAACCCACACCTGCCAGGTTAAATACACACTGACCCCACACACCCACACCTGCCAGGTGTAAATACACACTGACCCTACACCTCCCTGCCCACCCATCCCTCACCCATTTCCACCCCCTTGCACTCCATATTATGATCAGTTTTTTGTGGTGCCACACCTGGTGCTCGTGGGCAGGGGGCTTCTGCTGAGGTAAGAAGTCTTCCCTCATGTCTGAGCAGTGAAGGTTTGCCCAATTCCCAGGCCAGTTTGCCCAATTCCCAGGTCAGTTTGTCCTGGCCAGAACCAGGAGCCTGGTTCTTGGTGGTTTCCTGGTTCTGCTCTGTGGGGTCTCCACAATCCCCAAGTGCTGCTTTGCTGAGGTTTAACAATAAACCTCTCATCCCTGTGGGCTTTGCCCAGCAGCTCAGTTCCTGTGTGCTCTGCTAACTGATCCTACCCAACACGGCACACTCCTGTGTGTTCTGGCACAATTGTTCCTCTGCTTTTACAAAACTGCTAAATAAGCCACACATGTATTCTGTTCTCCCCTTCACCTGTTTAAGCACATTATATGCTTCTAAAACTCTGAATTTCCCCACATCACAGCACTCTCCTCCTCTTTCCCCTTCCCAGCTCCAGCAGAACAGAACACCCATGATCATTCAAAAAAAGCAGCTCAGAAGGGGCCCTGAATCCCCACCCCAGCTGCTCCCAGGTTTACACATCAGCACCGCAGGGAGATGATTCCCAGGGAAAGCTTCCAGCAGTCAGGACCTGCAGCCACTTAAAACTTTTCCTTGGCAAAAGCAATGGAGCTGCCAGCGTCAAGCACGAGGCATTTAACAGCATTAACCACCCATTATCCCCTCCCTCACTTCCCAGCTCCCTCCTGTCTCCAGTTTTATTGTGCTTTTGCTTCCAGCTCCATTAAATGCTGCAGGAATCACTGTCTGGGAGACGATGGAAAATACCAGGCTGCTGAGGGCAGAGGCAGAAGGAACCCAGATGATATTTAACTCACTTACAAATGTGTCATTTCAGCTGCTAAGGCCATTAATTGGAAGCCATGATATGCTCATCATTTTAATTTGGGGTTCACTTAAGCTCCGTGCACATAAAAGCAGCAATTCCCAGCTTTTCTTTCCTGCTCTCACACAAATCCACGGCAGAGCCAGTGCTGGGAGCTGACACTCCTCAACTTTGCTGCAATTTAGCAGGGTGATAATTAAACTCAATCTGGTGGCATTAGGTGGCTCCATGTGACACGGGATAAATCCTGAGAGCAGAATTTCTTTTAAAGAAAACAACTGTAAAAGCCTGAAATGGGTTTTGTCAGTGCCACAGCCACTTTGTGCTGAGCCCTCAGATGGATCAGGGGCAGCCATGGCTTCTCTGGAATTCTATTTCAGCCTTCTATTCCACCCTTCCAGCCAGGAATTCCCAATCTCCCACCCAAATCTCCCCTTTTCCAATCTGAAGCCATTCCCTGTGTCCTGTCCCTCCATCCCTTTGTCCCCAGTCCCTCTCCAGCTCTCCTGGAGCCCTTCAGGCCCTGCCAGGGGCTCTGAGCTCTCCCTGGATCCTGGTGAGCATTCCAGCTCTCCACCTTTTCCTCCTCAATTCCAGCTCATGGAGTCACCCTGACTTCCCAACAATTCAGCTCAGACTCTCTTGAAGCACCAATCCCTCCTCAGAGCCCGCACCAGGAGCTTTTACTGAAATGATTATTTTGATCACATTCGAACTTTTCTCCCTGGGTGGATCCTGTTTTAATTAGTTTAAAATAAGTAATTGCCCACTCCAGTTGTTTGGGTTCTCCACAATGAGAGTGTACATCCCAGCATTCAGTCTCCCTCCCCACCAATTCCTTCCCACCCCGCATCACTATTCTCTCAGGGAGCTGGCAACCAGCAGATATAGAGATCCACAGAATTCCAGCACACATTCACACATACAACAATCACCATCACTACACAGCTCTGACTTCACTCACATGCTGCACTTTCACATCTGGAATGTCTCTCTGGAATTTTAAGGGCAGAATGAGACAGGAGTGTTGTGGCTGGGGAAGTGAAAACTGAGGGAAGTTGGTAGAGAATCAGGGAAAAACACCTGGATGCTGTTCCTGGCCAGGAGACAGGTCAGGGTTGAGAAAGCCCTGTAAGGTCCCAGCTGTGCCCACCCTGTCCCCAGCCCAGAGCTCTGAGTGCCACCTCCAGGAATTCCTTGGACACCTCCAGGGATGAGAGAGCTCCCAGCTTTTGTCAGGATCCAGGGACGGAGCACAAATGGGAGTGGCTGGAATCATCTCCAAATGCTCAAGGAGAAATGAATCACCAAAATGAATCTTTAAATAAATCCCAATAAACAAACTTGTGCTGACCTCAAGCTGTTTACACACAATTAATGAGCAATCAGGGAAAAAAAGAAAAATAAAAGCAAGCAGAACATCTCTCATTACCTTCAGCAGGCTCTAGACTGGGGAATGAGCTGGGTATTCCAAAGTTTACTGAATCCCAGAATCCCAGGAATGTTTGGGTTGAAAAAGAGCTCCAGGATCAACCTGTGCCCAATGCCCACCCTGTGCCCAGCCCAGAGCTCTGAGTGCCACCTCCAGGAACTCCTGGGACACCTCCAGGGATGGGCACTGCAAACCTCCCTGGGCACTGCCAAGGCCTGAGCTCCCTTTCCATGGGGAAATTCCTGCTGCTGCCCACCCTGAGCCTGCCCTGGCCCAGCCTGAGGCCGTTCCCTCTCCTCCTGTCCCTGTGCCCTGGGAGCAGAGCCCGACCCCCCCGGCTGTCCCCTCCTGGCAGGAGCTGTGCAGAGCCACAAGGGCCCCCTGAGCCTCCTTTGCTCCAGGCTCAGCCCCTTCCCCAGCTCCCTCACGAATTCTCCTCAGCTCATTCCCTTCCCTGCTCCATCCCATCCACATCTTGGCCCTAAGAAATCCTTATTTTTATCAATATTATCACAGAAAACTGAGCCCTCCCAGGCAGGAGAGAATCCAAAGGCCACGTGTTGGGTTCCAAAGTGGGAGAGATTCCCTGGATGGTGGCCACCTCCCCAGGAGTTCCAGCTCCAGTGGAGAGGTTCACCCATCCAGCATTGAGCTGTGGGTAAAGAACCTCAGGGATGTTTAGGGAAGCAATTCCTCCTGCTCCTGATCCTGCCAACAGCAATTCCAGATTAAAAACCACAGCCCCAGCAGTTTTTTGTTGGAATGGATTTAGTGATTGGTAGCAGGGAGGGGAAAGAAAAACCCAGAGCTCTGTGCTGGGGCTGGGACTCCCAGGGTTTTCAGGGAATAAAGGGAATTATCCCCCCTCCACAGCTCTCCTGCTGCCCTTGCTGCTGCAGCACAAGGCTGAAACTGTGAGCAGGGAGAGCAGGAAAGGCTGGGCCTGTTCCAGGGAGCAATTAAACAGGGAGCTCACCCTGATTTACAGCAATGCAGCCAACAAAGCTCAGAAAGGCTCCACTGCAGGATTCCTGCTGGCAGGAACGGCTGTCCCTCCATCCCTAAAATCCTGGAGACAGCAGAGAATGGGATGGAATCAGACCTAGACGTGCTCACAGCTGAGAATGAAGAAGCCAACGGAATGCAAGGTGCTAGAAAACACCAGAAATAAAGGAATTTTGCAAGTATTTTAAAGGAATTTTACAGGTATTTTAAAGGAATTTTGCAGGTGTTTTCAAGGAATTTTGCAGGTGTTTCCAAGGAATTTTGCAGGTATTTTAAAGGAATTTTGCAGGTATTTTAAAGGAATTTTGCAGGTGTTTTCAAGGAATTTTGCAGGTGTTTTCAAGGAATTTTACAGGTATTTTCAAGGAATTTTGCAGGTGTTTTAAAGGAATTTTGCAGGTATTTTAAAGCAATTTTACAGGTATTTTCAAGGAATTCTACTCAACCTGCTGTGTGGCTTTTGTGTCCAAAATAATTTTTTTTTTTTTTTTTTTTTTTTTTTTTTTTTTTGCTGTGCTTGTAGATTTTCACATTTCTTAAGTTTCTCTTTTGTAATGAAGTCTGAAACTTCATCCATCTGCAGCCCTTCTGGCACTGCAGAGCCCAGGGCCAGGATTTGTCACCTCGCTCCCCAAAGCCTTCCCTGTCCTCCAGCACAACTCCAAAGCTGCTACAGAATCCCAGAATGCCAGGATGGATCAGGGACCTCAGAGGGTCACTGGTGCTGCAGCAGGGCCATCCCAGAGCTCAGGGCTGTGCCCAGGTGGCTCTGGATTATCCCCAGGGGTGGGGAATGGATTTGTAGAGCTTTGCAGAAGAGGTTTGTGTGCATTGATTGTTGGAGTGGCAGTGGCAGTGATACTTCACTGTGCACAGCAAATGATGAACAAGGCCACCAAAGATGATTTTGGCTGTTCAAGGGAGAGGGAAATGTGGGAAATGGATTTGTGGAGAATTCCCAAAGCCTGACAGAAGCTCACACTGCCTTGTGCATCTGTGTGCAGACTCTGAGATAGAAAATGCTGACTGAGAAATGCCATGGGACAGCACAGACATTGCTGAGAGAGAAATGGAACTGGAACAAGTTCCAAATGCTGGCCCTGCAAACAGAGCAGAGACTTTGGAGGAACAGAACTGGGAAAGGTGCACTGCAGCAGGCCCACAGGGGGGATTTTAGGGGATTGGCTTTAGGGCATCCACAGCTCTGTGTGGCCAAAGCTGACAGGCCAAGGAACACTTCCAGTGGATTGGAATTGGGAAAGAGTTTGGGATCTGATTGTGATGGTGTGAATTGTAACACCTGCACTGTCTCAGCCTGCACATGGGACTGAACATGGAATAAAAGCCTTTAAACACCTCTCAGGAGCCCCTGTGGGTCAGAAAAGGGATAATCTGACACCCAGGGAGGAGACTCCAGCCCCTCTCTGCCCAAGGCAGAAGTTCTCCCTCCTGTGTCGGGGCAATTCCTGGGCTCAGCCCTGCAGGACCCCCAGAACAGAGCCTGCTCCATCCACTCAGATCCCTTTGCTTGGCTCTATCCCATGGAAACCAGAGGCATTTCCAAGCAGGGATAGAAAATGAGAAGTCTGTGTTTGTCCTGTGCAGCCCGAGCACACAAACTCCTTCTGGCACCTGGAAGCCGAGTTCATCTGGAGCTCTCCAGGGAGAGCACTTGCACTGTACCCAGCATATGGGAAACATTTCATTACACCAGACACAACATCATCATTAACATCGAAACCATCAAATGCAAATTCCCTCATGTGTCTGGAAACTGTGCACCACTGTAATTAAAATAGAAACGGGGAACGTGAAGAATAAAAAGATGGCAAAAAAAAAAAAAAAGTTGTTTTTCCTCTGTTTGTTCTGCTGCAATCTGGGCTGCACCTCCTCGAGCAGAGAAGTCTCTGCATTTAATGGGGTAAAAACACAACCAAGGGAGCAACAAATGTTACCTGGAAGGAGAATTTTATTTTTCCAGCTCCAGATATGCAAGAGAAAAAGTGCCCCATCCAAACCTAACTATGGAAATGGAAGTTTACCCTGGCACAGCCTTGATTATTTTGTAATTAATTCATGGTCCCCCAGCACAGGGAGGACGTGGAGCTGCTGGAGGGGGTCCAGAGGAGGCACCAGGATGAGCAGAGGGATGGAGCAGCTCTGCTGTGGGAGAGGCTGGGAGAGCTGGGAATGTTCACCTGGAGAGGAGAAGCTTTGGGGTGACCTCAGTGTGGCCTGAAGGAGCAACAGGAAAGATGGAGAGAGAGGATTTCCAAGGGATGTGGGGACAGGACACAGGGAATGGCTTCAGATTGGAAAGGGGAGATTTGGGTGGGAGATTGGGAATTGGGAATTCCTGGCTGGGCTGGAATTGCCAGAGCAGCTGTGGCTGCCCCTGGATCCCTGGCAGTGCCCAAGGCCAGGCTGGGCACTGGGGCTGGAGCAGCCTGGGACAGTGGGAGGTGTCCTGCTGGAATTCTGGAACCTGAGAATTGGGGGTTTAGTCTATAGTAATATATGGAGCAAGATGGAGGATTTAGGGCATTGTCTGGGTTCTTCTTCTTCTTCTTCTTCTTCTTCTTCTTCTTCTTCTTCTTCTTCTTCCTTCTTCTTCCTTCTTCTTCCTTCTTCTTCTTCTTCTTCTTCCTTCTTCTTCCTTCTTCTTCCTGGCTTTGGGTGGTTTTCTGTAATTGGTTGGCAAAGTCCAAACTGTGGACCTCAAGTAGTTGGTTATTTGGTTTAAAGTAAAAATAATTTAGGTGGCATTTCATAATTGGATGGATTGTCCTTGAAAAGACCTTGTAGAGATGGAGAAGCTCTCCTCCATTTTGCCTCATTTCTCTAACTTGCTGGTTGGAGCTAGTGGTTCATGAATCTGTAAATATAGATAAGAAATAATAAACATCTAAGGCCCAATGTGAACTTTGTCTCTCATGCTATTAATCCCAACCCTGGCAAAAAAAGAAGATGATGCTGTTGTGCACCACCAGGACACAGACTCTGACTCCAGAGGCTGACAATGACTCCTTTATTTCTGGGCTGTGTCTCCCTTTTATCCTGTTCTACCCAGAGCAATTCCATTGGTGACACAAAGACAAACCCCTTCAGTCACATTGGTCAGAGCAGAGGGACAGCAAGGAGAAGTCCCTCCCAGGGAAAGGAATGTGAACAAAGTTACAGCTACAAAAACATGGCTCTGGTTTCCAGAAAATTCCCTGGGGAAAGAATTCCAGAAACCCAAAACATCTCAGGCACCAACCAGGGCTACAAGAAGCCAGAACTGTCACGGTGCCCCTGCCATGGCAGGGGTGGGATGGGATGAACTTTGAAACCCCTTCCCACCCAAACCAGTCATGGATTTTATGATAATTTTTGCCTTGTGGCTTTCTGGAACCCCCAGAGGCAGGGAGCCAGCAGCTCCCATGGCTGCTCCGTGCTGGAGCTCCTGGCCAGGTGTGTCCCTGCTTGGCCAGGGGAGGTTTAAAGCCCAGGGAGACCCAGCTGGGGCTGGCACAGACCCTGCACTCACTGCAGGCCTCTCTTCAAAAATCAATTGAAATATAAATTCCATTTCAGTGCTGCTCCTCTTGATTGCTGCTTGCAGAAAACCATAAATAATTAATTGCATTAGGGAAACGTCACTCAAGCCCAGTTTTGCTTCACCTGATGTGAAAAATGACCACTTGAAAGACAAAAAATCGTCAGGCTCTTCATCTTCCTGCCCTGCTGTCTGTTCCCCTGCTTTATAAAAACCCAGAGTGTCCATGTAACCAAGTAATTATGTTTGAAGCCATCCTCAGGCACGGTGATTTATCCATGGGAGGAGGATTTATCCCAGTCTGACCCTGCAGAGGAGGAGGAGGAGGTCACAGAGTCTCTTAGGGCTGATGTCAGGTCCCTGAAGATCCACAGAACTTTTGGCAAGACTCACCCACTCCCAGAACAACTTCAAGACCATGTTTGAAGGGCACAGAAAAGCTTCAAGCATCAAGAAAGCCCCAAGATGTGGAGTGATCACAGGAGGTTTGGTTAAATACAATCCCACCCCCATCTCCACTGGTTCCTTGGGATCATTCCTGGAGCAGCAGTGATGGGATCAAGTGGAGCTGGCTCCCACCCTTCTCAGCAGGAGGACACAAGGGGGAAGAGCTCCCAGGAATTGGGAGGAAATTCATATTTTTATGTACCAACAGCTTTGCTGTGTCACCCCTGTGGAGGAACACACTGGTGGGGTCTCCTACAGCACAAAACCAAGTTTTACAACCAAAATTTGCAGATTTAAACTCAAAGAAGCCCAGAGCTCAAGTGACAAGCTGGAGATGGCTGTGCTGAGTTCAGCTCTTGTGGCTCTGATGCTCAGAGAGCCTCTTGGAGCAGCAGGAGGAGATTTCTCGCAGGGATGGACTTGCAGCTGCGTTTTTGGGTGGAGGAAGAGCTGGCAAGCTGGAAAGGGACTAATTCTGATGAAGGTGCTGTGCCAAGAGCCACCAAAGGGCCAGTGATTTGCACTGTCTGTAAACACAGCGTGGGCTGAGTTCATTAATTCCCATCACCCCTCCCTGCACGTCCTGCAGGGAATTATTATTGATCAGCCAGAATGAAACCCAGCATTAAACTGCAGGAGGAGCTTTATCACCCTCACAGATGGAAAAGCAATACACTGCAGAAAGGCACTTTGAACTGGAGATGCTTTCAGAGGAGGATCTTTATTCAGCTGTCCTTCTGCACAGCCAGCTGGAACTTCACTCCATGGAAAAACCATTCCCTCCGAGTGCCCGAGGACAGCAGGAGCCAGCAGCCTGTGCTGCCCTGGAAACCACAAGCCTTAAACCAGTGTCAGCTGAGGATGATGCTCCAAGGATCTTTAGTCCAGCCTGGCATCACTTCTGCTGTCTGACCTGATGAATGGGGCTCCTTGCACCTTTCATCTCCACAGAAATTAAACTCTTCAAGCCTCTCCGAGCTGCCACGAATAAATTACACGTTTGTTTGAATGACTTGGAAATTTCCCTCTGACAAATTCTGAAGGTATAAATAACCCCTGAAGCCTTGCAGGAAGATGAACAGCCCCGTTTTATCCGTCATAACTCACCAAGCAAACAATGCCTGGGTTTAAATCCCAGCCCAGAGGAGTGGGAGAAGCATTGGGTTGATGCTGTCCTAAGCAAGCTGGGCTCATCTGGGTGCTGGGGGGTGCAGCAGTACTCTGAGATGTCTGGATCCATTAAAAATTCCCAAAGGAAGATGCTCAGGCAGTTCCCCTCAAGCCCAAGCCTTTGCATCCCAGCTGAAGGGACAGAGCCCCATCGTGGATTGCTCAGCCTGGGGACAGAGCCAGCCTGGCAAAACTTGGCTTCCCACCAGGAAGGACTGAGCCATCTCTGTGAGTCTGGGATTGTGGGATTGTGGGATTGCTGTTCTCTCCTGGAAGCACCCCCAAAACAGTGAGCAATGTCTTTGCCCCCCTGCCTCCCCTACAGGCACAAACAGCATCTCCCTCCCGCTCCAGCCTCCTTTGGCTGTGGAAAAGGACAAAGTGCTCGAAAGGATCAGGTTTTTCTTGCCCAGGAAGCAAAGCAGGGCACCTACTGCAATGCTGCTGGGCTTCATCCCCATCCTGCATGGAGCAGGAGTGAGGGCTGGGACCAGGAACTGCAGGACTGAAGCCTCAGTAACGTGCAGGAGTCAGTCAGGGGCTGGGGGATCTAAGAGTTCCAGCAATTCCATCATCAGTTCCCTTGTCCTGAGTCTCCCACCAGCCTTTTTTCTCTCCTCCATCCCTGAACAACTTGTGAGCAGCCAAAATCAACCTTTGGCTTCAGTGAGAATAGGTCAGTCTTGCTAACAAAGGCAGGCTCACATTCCACAGCAAATAAAAGCTGTTCATATTTCAACTGGCAATAAATTCAATTTCCCTGAAGGACTGATTTTCACCAAGTTATGAGATCTGACACTTGTGGTATTGGATAACTCTGTTGCCTTTTATTTCTGGGTTTGAGACATCAAGTGGCAAAAGGGGAAAATAAAAAATGGCAGGAAAGACAAACTGTTCCGAGGACGGAACGGTCCATTAAGCAAAAATTTAAACCAACTCATCTTTGGCTCTCTGTGGCTCAAATGCAATCCTGCTCCTTCCCTTCAGGCTGCTATTAACACTGTTATAATGAGTAACTAAAATCAAACTCCAGTGAATAAATATGCTCAAAGGCATTTTGGTATTTCTGCAATTAGAGACAAACTGCCACGGCGGAGCTAAAAGCTTCTGGGAAATCACATCCAGGGAAGCTCTGCCAGGACTGCAATCCTTGGGCTGCTCTTAGCACGTGCTGGGAAGGAGCAGGAACCCCAAACCTATTTATTCCTTGAGCCTTTTCAGGTGGGAAGTGGTTCTGGAAGGGGAGAACATAACCTGTGTGTCCTGGCAAAATTCCCACTGGGAATTCCCATCGGGGAACGGAGCTGGGAAGGGGCTGGAGAATTCCTGAGGGAGTGGGAAGGGGCAGAGGAGGCTCAGGGGGACCTTGTCCCCCCCTGACAGGAGGGGACAGCCAGGGGGTCAGGGTCTGGGACAGGAAAAGGTGAAACAGCCCCAGGCTGTGCCAGGGGAGGTTCAGGTTGGATATTGGGAAAATTCCTTCCTGGGAAGGTTTGTCCAGCCCTGGCACAGCTGCCCAGGGCAGGCTGGAGCCCCCATCCCTGCAGGGATTTCAGAGCCCTGTGGATGTGGCACTTGGGGACAGGGGTCAGTGTGGCCTTGGCAGTGCTGGGGAGCAGCTGGGCTCAGCCTTGCAGGGCTTTTCCAGCCCAGACAATTCGGTGATCCCAAGGAGCCTGAAGGCTTCAGGACCTGGCACTGGTGATGAGGGCAGGGCTCTGCCTGGCCCTGGGAGCTCTCAGGGATCCCCTCCAGGACTCGGGGTGAGGCTCCCAGTCCCCAGCAGAGCTGTCCTGGTCCCCCCTGGTGACAAGGTTTGTCTCAGAGCAGAGCTCTGAGCTCAGCACCCCCTGCCCAGCGCTGCAGACAACGATTACATTGACTTAGCAGTTATTTATCCCAGCAAAACTCAAAGGGGATTATCCTTGCAAGAGACATGGTAATAAAAGGGAAAGGATCAGGCAGGCAGGGTTTAAAACCCCCTCATTTCCTCCTGTGACTGGCTAACAGGCTTTTGGAAAGCAGGAGACAGTAAATGTCATTTATTTTGACTTTAATAATGCTTCTGAGGCTCTTTGGCGTGACATTTCCGAGCGAGCCAGGGCAACAGGGATAAAACAAAGCAGAGGTGGGAAGCCAGAACATCCAACTGAGACAGCAGCTGCCTGTGACCAGGGGACAGCTGAGTGTGCCCCTGCATCTCCCTGCCTCTGTCTGCCTTTTCCCTGAGCAGCCTGGGTGAGGAAAAGCACCACAGGCACAGCCCAGACTGACCCTGGCTGGTCTCTGAGCAGCTGGGGCAACCAGGCTGAGAATTGAAAGGGTTTGTGACAACTGGAAAACAGATTGGAAAAAACCATTTCAGTTTATCCTGAGGAGAGCCAAGTAATGCATGGAGCAGGAGCTGCTGCACAGGCACAGCCTGGGGACACAGGGGGAGGCAAAAAGGGGTGTGGCTGCCCCTGGATCCCTGGCAGTGCCCAAGCCAGGTTGGATGGGGCTGGGGGCAGCCTGGGACAGTGGGAGGTGTCCCTGCCATGGCAGGGGTGGCACTGGATGGAGTCTGAGGTCCTTCCAAACCAAATCCTTCTGGGATTCTGTGATTAAAGCTGATGCACACAGGTCTGAGGGCATCACACCAGACCAGCAGGAAAAGACACGTGGAGAGGAATTGAGCTGCTTCTTCCCACTGAACTTCCACAGTGACCAGAGTGATCCATCCCCAGCTGGCAGCAGGACAGGGTTAGAGCAGCTGACATGAAATCCTGGAATGTCCTGAGCTGGAGGGACCCACAGGGATCATCCCAGCCCCTGTCCCTGCCCAGAGCCCCAGCAATCCCCCCTGGGCATCCCTGGCAGCCTCGGCCCGTGCCCATTCCCTGGGGAGCTGTTCCAGTGCTCATCCCACCCTCTGGGGGAGGAACCTTTCCCTGATCTCCAGCCTGACCACCCCGGCACAGCTCCAGCATTAATTTCATTCTGTGCCATTAATTCCATTAATAAATCCATGCTGTTGTTGCTGGATTTAGGGATTCCTCTGGACCATAGGGAGGCTGTAACTGCTCCCTGCTTTGCAGCCAGGTTTGGTCTGTGGCTCCTTCAGACAGCGAGGCCTGGACAGGCACTGCTGTGACCCTGTGCTGTCAGGGAGTGCAGATCCATCCTGCTGAATTCCCAGAGCAGAACAGGCTGCTCCAGGCTCTGCTTCCAGGGCCCTCCCTCCTCCCAGCTGGGAGTTTGCAGGGAGCCCCTGCAAGGTGTCTGTGAGTGCAGCAGAGGCAGCTCTGCCCTGATGTGATGTGACACATCAGCTGACACCTTTCGTTTGGTGTGGCACAGCCTGGCCTGCGGAGCCACAAATGAAATCCCAGCTGTCAACTGCCCAAATTAAAAATAAATCACTGCACTGACCCCCCAGCCCCAGCTGCCAACTCATCCCCCCCACGGCAGCGTGTCCCTCTCCCTCGCCGTCCTCTGCCGTCAGTCCTGCCTTCAGTCACTGGCCAGGCCTGGCTTGGCAAAGCTCGGCCCAACTTAAACTGCTGCGGGTTGGGGGGGATGGATGGAGGGAGGGATGGAGGATGGATGGAGGGAGGAGGAGGGATGGATGGAGGATGGGTGGGATGGAGGGATGGATGGAGGATGGAGGGATGGAGGGATGGAGGGATGGAGGGATGGATGGAGGATGGATGGAGGGATGGATGGATGGAGGGATGGAGGGAGGGATGGAGGGAGGATGGAGGGAGGGAGGGGATGGATGGATGGAGGGATGGATGGATGGATGGAGGAGGGATGGAGGGAGGGATGGAGGGATGGAGGGATGGAGGGATGGAGGGATGGAGGGATGGAGGGATGGATGGATGGATGGAGGGATGGAGGGAGGGATGGAGGGATGGAGGATGGATGGATGGATGGAGGGAGGGATGGAGGGAGGGATGGAGGGATGGAGGGAGGAGGGAGGGAGGGATGGATGGAGGATGGAGGGATGGAGGGATGGATGGAGGGATGGAGGAGGGATGGAGGGAGGGATGGAGGGATGGATGGAGGGATGGAGGGATGGAGGGATGGAGGGATGGAGGATGGATGGAGGGAGGGATGGATGGATGGAGGGATGGAGGGAGGGATGGAGGAGGGATGGAGGGATGGATGGATGGAGGGAGGGATGGATGGATGGAGGGATGGAGGGGATGGAGGAGGGATGGAGGGATGGATGGAGGGATGGAGGGATGGAGGATGGAGGATGGATGGAGGGATGGAGGGATGGAGGGATGGAGGATGGAGGGATGGAGGGATGGAGGGATGGAGGGATGGATGGGGGATGGATGGAGGGATGGATGGATGGGATGGAGGGATGGATGGAGGATGGATGAGGGATGGAGGGAGGGATGGGTGGGTGGATGGAGGGATGGATGGATGGCATCAGGCTGGGGGAGCCTTCCCTGCATCAGCTGGAGCTGGGCACGGCTCCTGCTCCCTGTGGATGTGGGTCAGGCAGCACTCTGGGGAGGGTGAACAAGGGCATCATCAGTGCCAGCTGAGCCTCAGGCAGGTGCCCATGGGCCCAGGGGTAATTCCTGCCTGGAATGCCTCCCCACAGATGACCCTGGTGCCCCTGGGTGGCTTTAACCATCTCGGTGCCTGCCAGATGGGCTCTGTCATAGAACAGAATCCCAGACTGGTTTGGGTTGAAAGGACCTCAAACCCCACCCAGTGCCACCCCTGCCATGGCAGGGACACCTCCCACTGCCCCAGGCTGCTCCAAGCCCAATGTCCAACCTGGCCTTGGGCACTGCCAGGGATCCAGGGGCAGCCACAGCTGCTCTGGGCACCCTGTGCCAGGCTGCATGCAGGTGATCCAGGGGATTTCCAGAGTGTATAAAGATGATTTCTTGATGCAGGTGATTGTTGAAATGAGTGAGGGAGATGCTGTGCTGGACCTGGACTCACAGCAGGAAGAAAACTCATGGATGATGCAGCCTTGGATACAGCGACTGTGGGAAAATGTGGAGTTCAAGACACTCAGAGCAGAGCAGTGGAAATACAGCTGTGGGCTCCAGAAGGAAATAATTTTAGCCTTTTTGTGGGCTTAACCAATGAAAACATGTCCCTGGGGGGATGAAGGAGTCCAGGAGAGCTGGGTGATGCCAAGGACAGCTCCTGGAGTGCAGTGTCCAGCTCCTGGAGTGCAGTGTCCAGCTCCTGGCACACGAGGGATGAGGATGTCCCTGCTGCCTGACATCTGCCCCAAGTTCATTTCATTTCTCTCACTTTTTCTGTGCCTGTCCTGCAGAATGACACTGAGCCCAGGGACAGACCTCACCACAAACACCACGGCCAGATCCCCCCCCAGGCCAAGGCAAGAAGAAGCAGGGCTGTAACAACTCTCTCAGCCTGTCCCCACCAAAGGTGGGATCGTGGCTGCAGCGGAGAGCTCCGAACTGTGTTTTCCATTTCAGACACATCCTCTAAGCAAGAACAGCAACTCCTTTATATATATTAATAACCAAACTCATCGAGAGCTCCTGTTTCCAGGTAAATTCTGTTAGGATGTTTGGCAGCATCAGAAAGACCTTCAAATAGACTATTTAGCAAATAGCCTTGTCTATGAGAGCTGAAAGATTTGGCGACGCGTCGTAATTTATGCCCTGCTTTTCTTAAGGGGAGGTAATAAATCACAGAGGGTGTTTTACCTGGGGAGAGCGGGAGAGAGGGTGCTCTCTGCTCTGCACCTTCATTATTTGTCTTCAGCTTCAAAGCCCAGAGCTGGCTGAGAGCTCCGAGAGGGACAGATAATGATGCCCCGTAATCAGCAGAGTAATCACGAGATGGCTCTGTTACATTCCTCTCCCTGGAATATTAATGGAGTGAGGGCACTGCAGACTGATGTGCGACAGGGCTTTCAAATCCTTCCAAATGGCTCCTCAGTCCATTACTGCTGCTGCTCTGCTCTCCAGCCTGGGGGAGGGAGGTGTAGCAGTGAGGAGCAGAGCAGCCTTGCCTCCCTTCTCCACGGAGCCAGGGCACAGAGAAGCAGCACTGTGTGCTGAAAACAACGTGGGTTTAACCTCCAGAACTAATCCCAGGCTCGCTCAGGCTGCCCTGAGAGATACCAGGCAGTCAGAAAATGCATTTCATCCAGGTGGAGCCACAGCAGCTGTGCTCTCTGTGGGCACTCCCTGCACCCCTCAGCACCCCCAGAGGGTCCCAGAGCAGCAGGGCTGTGGTGTCCCCCTGTCCCAGTGCCTTGTCTGCCCCCCCAGCAGGAGTGTCCTGTGGCCCAGCACACAGGGACTGCCTGGGCTGTGCTCTGAGGGCAGAGGGGCTCTCACCACACTGACCACGCTCAGGGGGCACTGCCAGGACATCAGCACTCTGCTCTTCCAATCACAGAATCCTGGAGGTTGGAAAAGCCCTTCAAGACCAAGTCCAACCATTCCCTGAGAGCTCCCAGGGCCAGGCAGAGCCCTGCCCTCATCACCAGTACCAGGTCCTGAAGCCTTTAGGCTCCTTGGGATCACTGAATTGTCTGGGCTGGGAAAGCCCTGCAAGGCTGAGCCCAGCTGCTCCCCAGCACTGCCAAGGCCACACTGACCCCTGTCCCCAAGTGCCACATCCACAGGGCTCTGAAATCCCTGCAGGGATGGGGACTCCAGCCCTGCCCTGGGCAGCCCCTGCTTTTCAGTGAAGAAATTTTTTCAATATCCCAGCTAAACCACCTTTGTCCTGCCCCTGTTCCCTGGGAGCAGAGCCCAGCTGTCCCCTCCTGGCAGGAGCTGTGCAGAGCCACAAGGGCCCCCTGAGCCTCCTTTGCTCCAGGCTCAGCCCCTTTCCCAGCTCCCTCAGCTGCTTCTCACAGGATCTGTGCTCTGAGCAGGGTGATTCTCTGGACAAATGTCAAGGCACATCTTGAGCACTCCTGGGAAAGGGTCTCTCCAGGCCCAGATCCAGCACTCCAGAACACATTCCTGGTGCAGCAGCCCTCTCATTAGAGGGCAGAAATGAGCTGAGGCACTGACTCCTTGTTGATCACAGCATGGAAAGGCTCCTGGTTTATTCCTCTTTGCAGCTCAGCCATCCTGACTCCAACCATTCCCTGCCTCTGGCTCCTGCTGGGGGTTTCCCTTGCAGCCTCTGCCTGCTGGGTATTGCCTGCTGAGCTCTGACTGCAGGGATGGGTGTGACTGCAGGGATGGGTGTGACTGCAGGGATGGGTGTGCAGGGTGTGACTGCAGGGATTGGTGTGACTGCAGGGATGGGTGTGCAGGGTGTGACTGCAGGGATGGGTGTGCAGGGTGTGACTGCAGGGATGGGTGTGACTGCAGGGATGGGTGTGACTGCAGGGATGGGTGTGCAGGGTGTGACTGCAGGGATGGGTGTGACTGCAGGGATGGGTGTGCAGGGTGTGACTGCAGGGATGGGTGTGACTGCAGGGATGGGTGTGACTGCAGGGATGGGTGTGACTGCAGGGATGGGTGTGCAGGGTGTGACTGCAGGGATGGGTGTGACTGCAGGGATTGGTGTGCAGGTGTGACTGCAGGGATGGGTGTGTGCAGGGTGTACAGGGATGGGTGTGTGCATGGTGTGACTGCAGGGATGGGTGTGACTGCAGGGATGGGTGTGACTGCAGGGATGGGTGTGCAGCTGTGGCTGTAGCTTTTCCCCAGCCAGACTGTGGCTGCAGGTTCCAACCCCAGGCTCTGACTGCAGCCCCAGACTGACCTCACTGCAGGGATTCTCTCTCCCCAGGATCCTTCTTCCTCATGATCCTCTCATTCCTTCCTCCTCAAGATTCCTCCTCCTCCATGATCCCCCTCACCAGCTCACCCAGTCCCCTTTATGACACTTATCTTCATTGGATACAGCTGTGACTCATCAGGCTGTATTGGGTAATTAACACAGCTGTTAATTATCAGGGGCGAGGTCACCTGTATTCCCTTCTCTTACACATTCCCTCATGGATCTCACTCTCTATCTTGGCACAGCAACCCAAATTCCTGCCAACATCCCCCCTCCTGTGCTGCAGTCCCACATCAGTGCCTCCCACAGGAAGGGATCCCGTGCAATCCTGATGAGAGGTGCACAGAACATCATGGGAGAGTGTTCCAACCCAAATCCTGCTCTTCATCTTGGAATACCCTGAGTGGGAAGGGACCCCCAGGGATCACCCAGCCCAGCTCCTGGTCCTGCACACCAACAATCCCCCCTGTGCCTCTCAGAGAGCATTGTCCAAACACTCAGCATGACTTAATGCCCTGGCAGCACTTCCAGCCTTATCCAAATTGTTCAGGTTTTCCCAGGAAGTGTTGAGGTCATCCCTTGCCACATTCTGCAAAAAAATGTTTTCAATTTCCCCCCTGAAGTAACCAGAGAAAACCAGACGTTATTCCTGTAACTTAATTCAAATTAATTTCTCCAAGACAGGTTCCTTGTGCTGTGTCTGGTTATTTATCTCAGTAAAACTGAATAACTCCAATTTTAACCAACTTCTTTCTTTCCTGAGGTCAAGGAGGGCTGTGAGCAGGTGCCACAGACCTGAAGGGACAGTTCCTGACCTCTTTATCTTCCCTGCAGCCACATCTCCTACTTGAGCTAATTTATTCTCCACAGACTGATAAAAAATATATGAAAAACAGCAAGTCATATCACAGGAGAGGTTTAATGTATGGAGCTGAAAACTCCGAGGTCTCCCTGGCAATTCATCCTTCCAGTGTCTGAAGGGGCCTCCAAAGAACCTGGAGAGGGATTTTGGACAAGCTATGGAGGGAGAGGACAAGGAGGAGGGGTTCAAACTGACAGAGGGGAAGTTTAGGTGAGATACAGGGAAGGAATTGTTCCTGGGAGGGTGGGGAGGGCTGGGCTGGGATTCCCAGAGCAGCTGTGGCTGCCCCTGGATCCCTGGCAGTGCCCAAGGCCAGGTTGGAGCAGCCTGGGGCAGTGGGAGGTGTCCCTGCCATGGCAGGGGTGGCACTGGGTGGGATTTAAGGTCCCTTCCAACCCAAACCCTTGGATTCTGTGAATTCCAAACCCTGCCCCAGACTTTAGGGCACGAGGTGAAAGAATTGGAGCAGAGCATCCCTCAGAACCTTCCCCACTCAGCTGAGTACTGATCCTAATCCCAGCCCTTGGCAGGACGAGCACTGCAATGTTCCCTCCCGAGGTGGGAAAGGCTGGGAAGTCTGTTCAGAGGGACAAACCCGAGGCAAATCCGAGGAAAGCGTTTGGATCAGGAGCACAGGAGGAGCTGTCCCCTCCTATCCCAGCCGACACACCCATCGGAACAGCGGTTCCAGGGCTGCTGCTCCCGGGTTATTCCTGCGGCTGGGAGCAGAATGAAATCCGGGCTGGGCTCGCCACCTGCTGCTCCCGCTGGCAATTACAGGAGAGCGGGATGGGATGGGATGGGATGGGATGGGATGGGATGGGATGGGATGGGATGGGATGGGATGGGATGTCCCGCTCTGCCTCCCCTGCCGCCCCCGGGATCTGCACCGGGAACCAGTGGTGCCAGCAGCAGAACTGGAGGGGGAAAATGCTCCCGAGCCCCGACCCACACGGGGATGGTGAGAGAACAACGCTGCTCCAGTGCAGCGCTGGGAGAGGACTCAGAGCAGCTGCTCTTTGCTCTGTTTGGGAAGGAGGGAATGGCAGGGACACCTCCCACAGTCCCAGGCTGCTCCAAGCTCCAGTGTCTGGAGCTTGGAGTTTTTTTATCAGTCTGTGGAGAATAAATTAGCTCAGGTAGGAGATGTGGCTACAGGGAAGATAAAGAGGTCAGGAACTGTCCCTTCAGGTCTGTGGCACCTGCTCACAGCCCTCCTTGACCTCAGGCAAGAAAGAAGTTGGTTAAAACCTGGCCTTGGGCACTGCCAGGGATCCAGGGGCAGCCACAGCCCCTCCCCACCCTCCCAGGGAACAATTCCTTACCAGTATCCCATCCCTCCCTGCCCTCTGGCTCTGGGAAGCCATTCCTGTGTCCATGGCCTCACAAAGTCTCCAGTGCCCACCTGAAGTCCCTTGTCCCACCTCCGTGTCCCTCTCCCCGAGCTGCACTGCCCACAGTGCCCACAAACCCCAGAGATCTGCACGGGAGCTTCACAGGGGAGCTCTCAACATCAGCCCCGTGTGCACTGGGGTGACAGTGACACCCCGAGGATTTCACCAGTTCCCTGTTTCCAGGGATGTCTTCATCCCAGCATCCATGAGCTCTGTGCTGTGACTGCACATGGGCCATGGCCCCAGGGCTCCTGCTCCACACGTTCCAGAGGGCTGGGAGCTGGGCAGGCTGCACCAGCTGTGGCCTCAGGCCCTCCCTGTCCATGTGGGATCTGCCCCTGGAGCATTCACCACCGACATTCCACACAGGGAGCAGCCCCGGGCTCGGGCATCGGCCCCTGGTCGGGTTTGACAGGAAGAAAGCAGCAGCCAGCCAGGAGGGCAGAATCAGCATCTGGAGCGATTCAATTTGAAATTAATTACATAAATTATGTAATGAGAAAAGATGAGCTGCATCAGTGCTCCAGCACGAACTCCAGGAGCGTGAGCAGAACCCGAGCCTCGAGCTCCACAGACCCTTTGGTGCAGTGGCTGGGAAACACCTCAGCTTCCAGACTGGGAACTGATGTGTGCAGCACCTGCTGGAGCCCCTCTGGCACCCGGGTGACCCCAGCAGGGCAGTGCCAGGCCCAGCAGGGCTCCAGGCTCAGCCCTGGGTGACCCCAGCAGGGCAGTGCCAGGCCCAGCAGGGCCCCAGGCTCAGCCCTGGGTGACCCCAGCAGGGCAGTGCCAGGCCCAGCAGGGCCCCAGGCTCAGCCCTGGGTGACCCCAGCAGGGCAGTGCCAGGCCCAGCAGGGCTCCAGGCTCAGCCGGGGCCGGCCCTGGGGCACGGCTGACCTTGGGCTCTGCCGAAGGGACGGCTCCGCCCGCGGGGGCAGCCAAGTGGAAAGCTGAAAGCATCATTTTCCAAAGAGACTGCAGGTAAAAAAGCCTCAGGGACGATCTTTTGTCAGTTCCTGAGACTTGATTAACTGCCTTAATTCCACATGATTAATGGCTCTCGCATCTCGGGAGGCTGAGTCTCCGTGCACGTGCTGAGACTGGAGAGTCTTCCTTCCCAAAACTCCTCCAGAGCCACATTCCCTGACTGCCACTCCTCTTCCTCTGCTCTGCAGCGGGAATGAGTGCAGGGTGTGAGCACGCTGCTCAGAGCAGGGCTGTATCTCCATGTCCTTGGGTCCTTCAGCAGCTGGCAGGGGACTGGCACTGCAGAGCTGCCACCCTGCCCCTGGTGTGTCCCAGAACCACAAATGAGCCTTGCGTGTGCCCTGAGCTGCCACTGCTGGGGCACCTCGAGTCCCCTGGAGGGGCTGGGGCAGGGCAGGGAATGGGGCTGGGAAGGGGCTGGAGAATCCCTGAGGGAGCTGGGAAGGGGCTGAGCCTGGAGCAAAGGAGGCTCAGGGGGCCCTTGTGGCTCTGCACAGCTCCTGCCAGGAGGGGACAGCCGGGGGGGTCGGGCTCTGCTCCCAGGGCACAGGGACAGGAGGAGAGGGAACGGCCTCAGGCTGGGCCAGGGCAGGCTCAGGGTGGGCAGCAGCAGGAATTTCCCCATGGAAAGGGAGCTCAGGCCTTGGCAGTGCCCAGGGAGGTTTGGAGTGCCCATCCCTGGAGGTGTCCCAGGAATCCCTGGAGGTGGCACTCAGAGCTCTGGGCTGGGCACAGGGTGGGCATCGGGCACAGCTGGGACTCAGTGACCTTGGAGCTCTTTTCCAACCTCAGGAATCCTGAGATTCTGTGACACTTTAAAGATCTGTGACACAGCAGAACAAACTGTAGGAAGGACCTCCAAAAAGTTCACAAATCTCTACTGAACAGCCAGCAGAACCCTGCTGCCCATGGGGGCAAGAACCAAATCCATTCCTCTCTGCAGTGACCATCACTCCTGAGGGCAGCACTGAGGGAAGCCCAGGCAGATCCTTCCAGCCCTGTGGCCAAAACAGAGATGGGAAGAGAACAGAAGGAAGCCTTGGCCTCATCCCCTGGCAGGACCTGCTGCTGCAGTCATGTTCTCCAGATGAACAGGGCTGGTTTCACAGTTCTTGGCAAGTGTGGGGACGCTGAACATTTGGGCTAATTGTTAGGAACAAGACTAAATGAATGCACTGGAGGAGCAGGAGGTGGCTGAGCACACGTGTTCCACACAGACCCTACTGACAGTGATTGAGAGATGAGACTCAATCCCACAGCAGCCACCAGTGACCCTCTGGGAGCTGAATCATTCAGCACCTGGCACAGGTGAAGCCAGTGGGGAATCCAGCAAAACTCCACAGCATTTCTCACAGCACTGGACCAAGAATCCATCCCATTCCTGCCCTGGTTAATGGAATGCAAGGACTGTGCATCTCCAGGATCTATAAATAAACTTCCAGGGCTGACTTGCTGCTCCTGCGCTTAATGGTGGGAAATTGCATCCTGGAGTTTCTGGGGCAGGCAGCGACCTGGAGGATGTGGAGAGAATACCCAGGGGTGGTTGTGTTCCCCTGGGGTGGAATAAGAGAGGTCAGTGCAGCAAACCCCAGCCCAGCTGGGCCCTGAGGTGAGTTCTGGGAAGGCAGAAGGGAGCTGAGTTTCACACAGATCAGATTATTGTTTATGTTTCTTTATATACAAAATGGAAGTGCTGCTGGATCAATGGGGTTTGGATTCTCAGAGTGAAACACAAAACCAGGCTCTGTGCAAACAACCGAACTGCACTGGGCACCCACTCCCACGTTCACTTCCAGCATTTTCCATGAAACATCTCCCAGATTTTCCTGTGGAATGGATTCCTGCTGAGGCCAGGAGCAGTTGGGTCTGGTTGACACCCAGGCTCATCTCTGGAGGGCTGCAGTGTTCTCCCCGTGCCCCTGGGCTCAGGATGCTAGGAAAGAGAGTTTGAATGGGAATTTGGGATCCCTGCCTGGGCATTCATTCCCACAGCCCCACAGTGCCTGACCCTCCTCCCTGGGAGGGAGAATGACTGAGAAAAGGAGGATCCCACTGGATTTAAGGAACTTACCTGGTGTTTCTCACTGTGGGACCTTTTCAGTGCTTGGAAGTTGGACAAGGTTTACATTTTCTGTGCCAGGTCAGCCCCAAGCTGATCCTTCTGGAACATTTTGAACATTTTCCTTGCAATAAGCAGGCTACTGCAGTATTCCCATCCCTGGCAGTGCCCAAGGCCAGGCTGGATGGGGCTTGGAGCAGCCTGGGACAGTGAGAGGTGTCCCTGCCATGGCAGGGGTGGGATGGGATGGGATTTAAGGATTTAAGGTCCCTTCCAAGCCAAACCACTCTGGGATTCTGGGATTCTAATCTAAAAACAACTGAAGAGAAAAAATCAAGGGAAGGTGAAGGCACAGCAGGTGGTGGGTGCTGCACACTCAGGGTCTGCATTCCAGGGCTCTTCCAGCAATAAACTGGGCATTACCTTGTGCCCAAAGCACTCCTCTTTTCCAGGCAATATCAGGGAGACAGAGATGCCTGGGGATGTCCATTCACAGCCTGGAGCTCTCACAGGCTTTTTATGATCCTTGTTTCATCGTGAATTTTAGTGCCAGCCCAAATTAAATTCATTTTACAATATGTATTTATTTCTCAGCTTCTTAACAGAACAATTTGGAGACATCCCAGAGCCTTTAAACAACAAAACTGTTTTTCCTTTATGGCAAAAAAATGGGGTTTTGCCTTTTCTTTTCCCAGGCAGAGCAGCCAGCAAAGGCCCCCCTCCAGCTTGCACAAGGATGGATTTTTTTCCATACAAAAATTCAGCAGTTTAGCACTTCCAAGCTGTCACTGTCACACCACAGTCAGTTAATTACATTTATAATTCCAGAAACAGGGGTGGTAGAAATTGAATCTCAAGTAAAAGACTTTGTCTCCCAGACAGTGGGCAAATAAAACTTTGCTTATCTGGCTGTAATTTCACGATACACAGCATGGGGTGGTGAAAAATCCCTCAATAATGTATCTTATCACTAACAGGGAGTGCTGCACTCCCTTTCATTTTTCTCATGGCCAAGGCTGTGAGAGGCTCCAGCTGAGTGAAGCTCCCCACTCCCTCTCCCCACACCCCCAGCCAAGCTGGGTCTCCTCTTTCCCAAGCTCTGTTTTCCAGCTGCTTCCCAGTGCTGAACTCACTCGTGACACTGCAGTGATCTCCTGCAGGCATCCCAAATGATTTGGGAAGGGAGAACACCCTGAGATGAGGGGAACATAAGGATGAACAAGCTCCTTATCCTGCCAGATATCACCATCAATAAAGAGCTGGGAAGTGTCATTAATGCAGCTCAGGTGCTGTTCCTGCAGGAGTGCCAGGAGTGGGGGATACACCATGGGCAAGGCTGATGTTCCCTGCTGTTGGAAGGAGATCCTGTGGAAATTCACATCCTGCTGGGTTTGGAAAAGGCTCAGTTCCCTCAGGAGCAGTGCAGGGCATGGTTCAGACAGGTCAACGAGGCACAACTCCAGAGCTGAGTGGAGACACAAAAAGGCAGGGATTTGTCCCAGCATCATTATCCCAGCCCAAGGCACATTTCCTGTCACACGGTGATGGCTCAGCTCTGCTCTGGGGCACTGGGAACACACAGACAAAGCCAGGCTCAAAAAAAAACCCAAAAAAACAAACCCAAATCCATCAACAACAACAACAAAAAAACCAACACAAAAATAAAAAATGGGATTCTTGGCTTTGTTTTCCAGAGGGGACTAACACAGAAAGGCAGGAATCATCCCAAAGCTGCTTGGGTTCATGCTGTAGGTTCCTGCCTTACAGGATGCACTGAGCAAATCCCAAGCTGTCTGTTCACTCCCACAGAAAGAAGGAATGGGCTCCAAGATCCCACAACTGCCCTGGGAGCAGTCACAGAACCACAGGGATGGTCTGGATTGGAAGGGAAGTGTCCAAGGCCAGGCTGGACGGGGCTTGGAGCAGCCTGGGACAGTGGGAGGTGTCCCTGCCCTGCCCAGGATGGGATTTAAGGTCCCTTCCCAGCTCAAAGCATTCCAGGACTGTAAGGAATGGAAGTTATCCTCAGGAGGATCAGCAACACCCAGCCAGTGTCAAACCCTGCCAGTGCACTGTGGCAGAAACAAAAATCACCTCCCTGGCAGCAGCCAGCAGTGCCCAGGTGAAGCAGTGCCTGAATCCCACATTTGGGGGCTGGCGATGGGAAAAATGGCACATTTCTGCTTCCTCAGCTCTGCTCCTGCTGCTCTTTGTGTTCCAGAGGAACAGTGCCAGTGAGAGCTGAGGTAAATACATTCCAGGGAGTCACAGAGCAATAATTCCAGTGGAAAGCACAGACCATGAAGCTGTAATGCTCTGAAATCCTTCACAGCTCCGGAGGAAAGGAGCTGTTTGCCCAATTTAACCCATCAACCCCGAGGAAAGAGACCTTAGCAGGGCTGCTTTCCCCTGAGCAGGCACACAGAGATTTGATCTGGCAGCATCTGTATCAATCACCAGAGAGCTGGTGCCCTGCTGGGGCCAGGAGGCATCACCAGGAGCAGCTCAAAGGGCAGCACCAGGCGAGGTGCAAGTGTCTGTGAGAAGGGAGGGCTCGGCTTTATTGCACCAGGCACCTCGAGAGAATAAAAGCACTTAGCAAAGGAGCATCATCCATCACTTCCCAGCACAGAAAACCTCCCCTTCTGCAGCCTCTGAAAGGCTAAAATGTCACAGTGGCTCTTTAGGCCCGCTGCTAATGCTTCAGAAAGAAGACAGAATATTCCAGTCATTTCCTGTGGTTAGCCTAGAATCCAAATCCTGCTCCTTCCCTGGTCTTGATGATCTGCTCATTGGCAAAGCTGATTTGCACAGATCCCAGACTGGTCTGGGTTGGAAAGGATGTTAAATCCACCCAGTGCCACCCCATTCCATGGGCAAGGACACCTCCCACTGTCCCAGGCTGCTTCAGCCCCAATGTCCAACCTGGCCTTGGGCACTGCCAGGGATCCAGGGGCAGCCACAGCAAATCTGGGAATTCCATCCCAGGGCCTGCCCACCCTCCTAGCCAGGAATTTATTCCTGATACCCCATCTAAACTCCTGTTTTGTCTCATCACTCCAGCTCCTGGGAGCTTCTCTTCCCAAACTTCTTTAGCACCAGACCCTTGTGGAGGATTCTCTTCTGGAGCACAGGGATCAGGGACAGCACCAGAGCAGTTACAGATGTGTGCAAATCCTGAGTGAAGAACACTTCAAGGGAACTCAATCCCCTGAAAGCTGAGGGTTCCAGGTGCCACCTCTCCTTCCCTAAATGTGCTGGGCAGCAGCATCAACTCAGGGACCCTTCCCACGTCCCACTGAGCTGCTCCTCATCCTCACCAGCATCTCCAAGCCTCACCCTGCCCCCCTGGACACCCCCAGTGCCAGCACTGCCAGCAGGGCAGCTCTGGGATGAAGCCATCCAAAGGGACAGGGAGCCACGGGCTGGAGTAGCCATGGCAACCCACAGTGGCTGCCTGCTTCCCTCTCAGCTGCTGCTTCTCCAGCCTCCTGGATAATTCCCAGGCCCAGCTGGGACACCAGTGCTCTCAGAATATCATTTTATGAACAGGTTTTTCTTGTTGGAAGTGCTGCAGTAAAGTCAGATTTTATCAAAAAGGGAGAGAGGGGAAGGAAAAAGATGTCACCAGTGGATGGAAAGCTGGGATAGCCATGAAAGTGTGAAGCAAAAAATTCACACCTGACACTAAATTCCAGCATAAATGGACGGATGAACTTCAGCCTCACAAGAGAAGGGGCAGATTTGGCTGCCTCCCACAGAGTCTTAATGGCTCATTTATTTGTTAATTACTATTTTTGCAGTATGTGAGGAAGAAAAACAAGAAATGTATTTGAAATCTGTAATAACATGCACTCCCTGTAACCCTGCATGGAAGTTCTGCCAAGAGAAAATTGAATTGGGAATGTTGGAATCCTTGAGGTTGGAAAAGCCCTCCCAGCCCAGAGCTCTGAGTGCCACCTCCAGGAACTCCTGGGACACCTCCAGGGATGGGCACTGCAAACCTCCCTGGCACTGCCAAGGCCTGAGCTCCCTTTCCGTGGGGAAATTCCTGCTGCTGCCCACCCTGAGCCTGCCCTGGCCCAGCCTGAGGCCGTTCCCTCTCCTCCTGTCCCTGTGCCCTGGGAGCAGAGCCCGACCCCCCCGGCTGTCCCCTCCTGGCAGGAGCTGTGCAGAGCCACAAGGGCCCCCTGAGCCTCCTTTGCTCCAGGCTCAGCCCCTTTCCCAGCTCCCTCAGCTGCTCCTCCTCATCTCCTGAACAGGGTCATGAATTCCCTTTGGGACCTTGCCAGGCCTTCCCACTCTTTGTGACTTTAGGAGGGGAGGAGAACTCTGGAATTCCCTTAAATTCTAACAAGAGGGGAAAGGCTCAGCTCTCCATCCCAGAATCACCACCTTGGTGTCCCTGATGGGTTGGTGACTGAGACCTCCAGAATTTGGACCCCCTGGGATAATCCATTACTGAGCTTCTCCTTGCAGTACCAACAGCAAACCACCCATGTGACTCTGGAAGCCCAGAAATCCAAAATGCAAACACATCCATGTTGCCTCCACGTCCCTGCTCCATGCACAGTGACTTCCTGTCTTGGGTTATGGAACCAAAACTGTGGATTCTATTCCATCAGCTGAAAGCAGCTGGGGAGATGTTTTTTTTCCTTTCTCTCTTGTAACTCTGGGGGAGGGGGGCAGATCCCTTCTGATCATGGCCCAGCTGTTCAAACCAGGTGGGGCAGTGTTTGTTATCTCTGTCACCACCCCTCCTCCCCCCAGGGGATCTCTGCTGCTGATGGGCCATGAAGGCTCAGCAGGGACAGGACACATTCCATCATCCCAGTGGGAGATGCTGCACCCAGTGTGGGGAGCCAACCATTCCTACCTGGATAAAAACTGAGACACAGGAACACCAGGGATCTGGTTCCACTGGATTCCTGGAGGGAGACTGGGCCCTTCTCCCCATCCCTGGACCCTTCTCCCCATCCCTGGACCCTTCTCACCATCACTGGACCCTTCTCACCATCCCTGGGCCCTTCTCCCCATCTCTGGGCCCTTCTCACCATCCCTGAGCCCTTCTCACCATCCCTGGGCCCTTCTCACCATCCCTGGACCCTTCTCACCATCCCTGAGCCCTTCTCACCATCCCTGACCCCTTCTCACCATCCCTGGACCCTTCTCACCATCACTGGGCCCTTCTCACCATCCCTGGGCCCTTCTCACTCCCTGGCCTTCTCACCATCCCTGGGCCCTTCTCACCATCCCTGGGCCCTTCTCACCATCCCTGGACCCTTCTCACCATCCCTGGACCCTTCTCACCATCACTGGACCCTTTTCTCTCAGGATCATCTCTGCTCCTCAACAGAACCACATCTGCCACTCCAGGAGGACTCACTGTGGGCTGCTCCCAACCCCCTGACCAACAGGGTGTCAGGTTGGAGCTCTGACTCTGTCAGGGTTTCTGGGATTGCTGTTGCTGTTGGGAAATGTTTATTTTTACTACTACATTTGTACTGTTAATATTCCCAGTAAAGAACTGTTATTCCCATTCCCAAATCTTTGCCTGAGAGCCCTGAATTGCAAAATTATAATTTGGAGGGGGTGAGGGCTTTACATTCTCCATTCTGAGGGAAACTCCAGCTTTCCCTGGCAGACACCTGCCTTTCCAAACCAAGCCACTTGCCCAAGAACCCATCAGTGCAGTCACTTTAAAAGCCTTGTTTGCAGGGACTCCTTGCAGGAATGTGAACGTGTTCCCTCTCCCTTCCCTTGGAATTAGCATGCCATTGTGAGGATCAAGGCCATTTGCAGGAATATAAAATATCCAATTAATAAAGCTCTGGAATAGTTAATCACGACATTGAAATGCTAAGGAGTGCATTACCATTTATTATTCCCTCCAAAGGATGGATCCCCAGCTCTGTGCCTGTTCCAGCACAGCCCCGCGGAGCTCCAGGTGGGGTTTGGGGCTCTCTCCTAAAAGGCAGCATTAATGCAGATTAGGCTAAATCTCATCACCACTGCAGGAACACTCCAGGAGAGAATGAAATTACCAGCTCTTGCTTTAAAGAACTGAAGAGAACAGTTTGTTTTTTTTTCCCCCATTTCCAGTTAGCAGGGAATTACACAGGGAGTCTTTCCAGCAGCAGTTTAGGCCTTTGTGAAGAAAAAAAAACCAAAATAAAGAGGGAAAGCAGAGGGCTCTGCCTTAAGCACTGCCCTATTTTACACCATTTCAGCTCAGGGCTTGCTCAGATGCACAAGTTTGATCTGTTTGTTATTTCTGAGCTGGTTTCTCTTCCCTGAATGGAAACGCTGCAATTTCACTGCTGGGAAATGAGCATCAGAGAAAAATCCTCTTTCAAACAGCCCTAATTGTGAGCCACAGTTTGTTTGGGTTTTTTTGGTTTTTTGTTGTTTTTGGTTTTTTTTTTTGGGGGGTCTTTTGTTTGGTTTTTTTTTTGTTTTTGTTTGTTTGTTTGGGTTTTTTGTGTTGTGGTTTTTTTGTTTGTTTTGGGTTTTTTGTGGTTTTTTTTGTTTTGTTTTGGGGTTTTTTTGTTTTTGTTTGTTTGTTTCTTTGGTTTTGGTGGGGTTTTTTTGTGTTTGTTTTTTTTTTTCTGTGTGTTTCTTTTTGTTCTGTTTTGGTTTTGGGTTTTTTTGGGTCTTTTGTGGGTTTTTTTTGTTTTGGGGTTTTTTTTGGGGTTTTTTGTGTTGTTTGTTTGGGGTTTTTTGTGTGGTTTTTTTTGCTTGTTTGTTTTTTGTTTGTTTGTTTGTTTTTGGTCTTTTTTTGTTTGTTTTGGTTTTGGTTTTTTTGTTGTTTTTTTGTTTTGTGTGTGGGTTTTTGTTGTTGTTTTGGGTTTTTGTTTTCTTTGTTACTTCTGCATAACTCCTTGCCAAATCTTGCAGGTTATGGCACTGGGAGAACATCTCACACCTTGCAGTCAGGCTCTGGTGGTTTAACCCCAGCTCCTCCTTATCCTCATCCCTGAACCCACAGCACTGTCCCAGCTCCTGGGAAGGAACTGAACTCTATCCCAGCCCAAACCAGGCCACCCCATCACCACCATGTGCTGTGTGTTAATAACAGGCACAGCAAATCTGTCTTGAAATAAAAATCAGCCTCTCAACCAGTGGGGATTACTCAAAGGGATCACTTAGCAGAAGCACTCAAAAGATAAGGGAAGTGACAGAGATGAGTAAAAATGAAATTTCACCAATAAGGGAAAGGACAACAAGGATGTTTTAAGAGAGTAACAGGGGAAATGATTGTGATAGCTTGGATCTGTTATTGGGAATCAATACAGTAACTCTTAGGGAATGCATAAAACAAATATTTCTCTTTTGTGCTTGTGAAGATGCTGAGGGGAATATTTGTTGGGTTTTTTTTTTGTGATAGTAACTAAATATTTTCTATTCAATCACTGTGTAAATAAGATTATGAACTGACCACAACCTGAGCTTATCACAGACAATTTTCACAAAACTTGTGAGCAGCCCCCAAAAGCTCCAGAATGTTCAATGGGACAGACCAGCCAGGCAACACGAGGCAGGCTGAGAGTGAGGGAGCTTGGGGTGGCAGATTAATTACCAGGATGGTGATTGGATTTTAGAAAAAACTACACCTGAATGCCCCACGGCAACATCTCGAGCCAGAATTGTAATTAATAACCAAAGTGGAGATTCTCATTCTGAGGAGATGCAGGGGAAGATGCTCAGCAGGAGGACAGGGAATTCCTCCTGCTCCTGTGCAGGCAAAGCTCCAAACCCCAAACTCAGAAATTGCTCCAGAAGCAGCAGCAGTGCCCTGCTCAGTGCTTCCAGGGCTGGGATTGTTCTCCAGGGACAGCCAGGGAAAGAATCTCTGGGAAAAGGGGGAATCAGTGGGTAAAGGGCAGGGCAGCATGAGAACCAGGGGTTAGGAACGAGCCAGGAACACTTGGAGACTGAAACAGGAAAGCAGCAGCCAAGCACTACAGGGGATATTAAGGAATGCACTCCAGCAGCAGTGGGAAAACAAGAGGTGAGTTAAAAATGAGCTCAGGTTGTGGGACAGGGCAGAGGGCAGTACTCAGGAGCCCTTGGGGTTCATGTTCCCAAGGAAGGCTGCTCCTCACTCCAGCTGAGGAAGGGAGCAGCTGGAAACTCCTACAGCAAAACCATTCCAGGTAGGAGGGAAGGCAGGCACAGGTTTCTCACAGAGATGAGTCACCAGAAGAGCTGCCCAAGAGTTGGGGCTGGTTCCTTTTCAAATCAGAAATCATCCACAGAATCCCAGAATGTCCTGAGCTGGAGGGACCCCAGGGATCATCCCCAGCCCTGTCCCTGCCCAAACCCCCAACAATCCCCCTGGGCATCCCTGGCAGCGCTGCCCAAAGGCTCCTGGAGCTCTGGCAGCCTCGGGGCCGTGCCCATTCCCTGGGGAGCTGTTCCAGCGCTCATCCCACCCTCTGGGGAGGAACCTTTCCCTGATCTCCATCCTGACCCTCCCTGGCACAGCTCCAGCCCTTCCCTGGGTGCTGTCCCTGGCCAAGTCATTTCTGTGCCCCACGTGGCAGCAGAACTCAGCCCAAACGCTCCAGTGGCCTGTGGGGATGCAGGAGCAGGAGAGCAGCCACAGCTTCCCCCACCCCATCCAGGGAACGCTCGGCTCAGCCGTGCCCCGCGCAGCTCCCGAGCATCCCAGGCGGGCACAGCTCGGGATGGCTGCGGGAAGGCGGCTCCTGCCACCTCGTGGGGACAGCGCTCCTCTCCCATCCCTCCTCTCCCATCCCCCTCTCCCAGCGCTCCTCGGCGCTTTCCCTTCCCGCTGGAACGCCGGGCAGCCCCAGCTCCCCCCGGGATGCAGAAATGTTCCCTCACAAGGAACAAGAGTGATTTCATTATTCATCATTTTTCTGCTCTCCCTAAAGCACAGCTTCCTTTTCCCACTCCCTCCTGCCACCCCCACCCCGAGCTGCTGGCTGAGAACATAAATAACCCTAAACCAGAGGAGGAAAGGAAGAAATAAGAATAAAACACCCCAAGCACAGTGTGGGTTGTCCTGTCAGTCAATACAATGAAACCCAGCAGGAATTTGCAGCAGGAAAGGGTTTCCTTAGGTTTAATGAAGATTGTTCTGTATTTCTGCCTTTTAAAGCCACTGATAAATCAAACCTGGATATGTATAAATATATGAAATGTAAATATTTCCTTCCAGCTCCCCCAAACAAAAACATTAGGGTTTTGCTTCCAGACACACAATTAATTGATCTAAGATCCCAAAAAGCTGAATAAACATTTATTCTTATACCTCTATATCTAATATATATAACTTCCAGGATTGATTAATTGAGAAGACCTCAAAGGAACCTCCTAAAAAAAGGGAAAAACCTTAAACACTTCCATGAAAAACCATGGGAAAGCACACAGCCCTCAGCCAAACAGCATGCAAGGGATGTTTTGGGGTTTTTTTCTCAGTTTAATGCCACACCACAGATCTCACTGAGGTGTCTGGGCTGTGCAATCCACACCACAGACATTTGGGGTTGTATTTTTGCCAGAGAGGGAATTTAGATGGGCTATTGAAAATTAGGAATTCCTGGCTGGGAGACTGGAGAGGGGCTGGGCTGGAATTCCCAGAGCAGCTGTGGCTGCCCCTGGAAATGCCCAGGGCCAGGTTGGACACTGGGGCTTGGAGCAGCCTGGGACAGTGGGAGGTGTCCCATGGGGTGGGACAGGATGGGATTTAAGGATTTAAGGTCCCTTCCAACCCAAACCAGTCTGGGATTCCATTTGGGAAGCTCCACTGGTGACACTAACAAGAGGGGCCCTGCTCAGCCATGCTAACAAACCTTAGGAGTTCTGACAAAACTTGCATGAATTCCACAGCTGCCCAAATTGCAGCCACAAATCTCACACACACATCTGTCCCTGGAAAGCAGGAATTTCCCCTCACCTGAGTTCCTGTGGATTCTTTTTTGTTCCTGAAAGGAAGCACAACGGTAGATTCTGCAAGTAACTAGAATAAAACAAATTTTCTTTGCTTTTGATGATTTAGGCAAAAGCTGAGCAGATAAAGAGTTAAGAAAGTATAGGAACACTAAGATATCATTAAACATAAGGAGTAAATTATGGATTGAATGGGGTTTTTTGTGCATTTTAAGGACAAATGAACCAAAAGAAGCCTTGCCATCTGTGTGGAGTCAGTGCATCAGAAACCACAATCAGACATTTGACTGATGTAACCCCTAAACACAGCTGCTCCTTGCTATCCCTGCTGTAACTTTTCCATGTTCTCCTTCCCTATTCCCCCCCACAGATCTGCCAGCCCCATTCCTTCCCTGAGAGGCTCCAGCAGGGCCAGCACAGGAGCCAAGGCCAGGAGAGGAAACCCGGGGATCCCTTCTGTTTCCTGAGCAGCTCAGGGCTCCCTCCCCTGACACTCACCTGCCTCTGATCCTGTCCCCGCATGCCCGGGGTTCCTGCTCCTGAGTTCTCTGGCTGCTCTATTAACGGGGCTGCTAATTAGCACATGCACTTCCTGTAATGAACCCAAAGTCTTCCGTTATTGTAAGAAGCTGCAAAGTAGCAAACGGCACCACAAAGTAACAACTTGCTGGTTTTGTTTGTTTTGTTGCCTTTTTTTTTTTTTTTAACGCAGCTGTTTGTTACTAACAGGCACACACTGAAGTAATTTGTTACCCAGAGCTGAGTTTCTAACCCACCTGCTGGGACTAATTTAGGAATCAGACACACCTGATCCCACTGCAGCTGCTGGGTACAGCTGGCTACACCTGCGATTGCGATTTATCGTGCATTTTTTTATACATTATTCAAGCAACTTCCCAGGTTTCTCACTTGGACTATGAACCCCTACTACAGAATCTTCCCGCCAGGGCAGATCAGAGCCTGCCAGGCCTCCAGAGCTTTAATTAAATCCACTATTCATCAGTTAATAGCGTGCACTAATGGCTCTTTTCACAGCCCTGCACACTCACTCGGGCCGGGACGCCGCTTGGCTGTGCCCGGCCCCTCACATCTCTCGTTGTTCACCTGCGGCGGCTCCTTCGAGCCCGCCCGGCCGCGCTCGGGGCTGGGGGCAGCCGGGGCTCGGGGCAGCCGGGGCTGAGGGGCAGCCGGGGCTGAGGGGCAGCCGGGGCTGAGGGGCAGCCGGGGCTGAGGGGCAGCCGGGGCTGAGGGGCAGCCGGGGCTGAGGGGCAGCCGGGGCTGGGCCTCCGCCCGGCCCCGCTCCGTCCCTCCTGTAGCCCAGCCTCCTCCCGTCCGCCAGCAGCTTCAGCACGCCGGAAAGGCTCCAGCAAACCCTAACTACGCCCCACGAAGCTCCCGGGGCTCTTCGTGGGTTTTTACGGAGCCCGTCCCTGGCCCCGCCTCGGCCCCGCCTCAGCCCCGCCTCGCCTCTCCCGCCTCTGCTCCAACGGTCGCGGAGCCCGCCCACGGGCGGACCGAACCACCGAGCCCAGGACAGGGGAGTTCGGACATAGCCCCGCCCTGCTGCCGCCTGCCTCAACGCCGCCTGGCAATGCCTCTATTGCTGAACACCCCCCTGACTCGCGCGCGATGGTCTCGACCCGCAGTTGCGCTCTGTCCCGCCAATCGGCGCGCGAGGCGGCTGCGCTCGAATCTGCGCGCGGGGCGGCGTGAAGGGAGCGGGGCCGGAGCGGCGGGGCCGGAGCGGCGGGGCCGATCCGCAGCCATGAGGGGCTCGGGGCCCGCCCGGGACTGCCGCGAGAGAGCCTGCGACATCATCGCGACCCCCAGCCGCCGCCTCCTCTGGGGAGAGCCGCCGCTCCGCTCGGTGTCCCTCAACAGCATCCCCGCGGGGACGCTCACGCCGCTGAGGCAGCTCCTGCGGGACCAGGGCGGCCTCGCCGCTGGGGACAGCTGCGCGTCGGGCCCGCAGCTCGTGGGGCCGGAGCGCCAGGCTGGCCCCGGTACCCGGCACGGGCCTGGTCCCGACACCGGGCCGGCCCCGTCGCCGAGCAGCGGCCGAACCTCCGGGATGGCCCCAACACCCGGCCCGGGGGCTGGCCCCGGCACCCGGGCCGGCCCCGTCGCCGAGCGGCCGCCGAAGCGCTGCGCTCCGGAGCCGCCCGGGCAGGACTCGCCGGCCAAGATCTTCCAGCGGAAGAAGGCTCGGGCGGAGCAGCAGCGCAGGATCCCCCTCGACGTGATCCTGAGCCCCGCGGCCGGGCGGCACTGGCCCGGCACGGCCCGGGCGGAGGGCAGCGCCCAGCCGGGACGAGGTGAGTTCCACGGGCCCTCGGTGACTGTATGAAAATAGTTTGTTCGTCTTCAGAATCCCTGGAATAAAAAGCACAGCGATGTAAAGCTGAGTTTAGTTCATGGAACTTTTAAGCATCTTGTGCTTCAGTAAGTGGCATCCCTGATTTTCGCATTCTCCTAAACATTTTAATTCTTTGTTTGCACCAGTCCACAATCCCAAATGACAGGAATTATTAATAGTTCATTTCCCCGAATGGTTTTGATGGTTTTGGAGCACACTGGAGTCACTTGTTGGTAGGAAAGAGCTCAGTGCTGCTGCCCATTGCCTTAGTCCTTCCTCCTTGGATGGCCCATGGAGAGGACAAAGCTCCCTGACACCAATACCCATCAACCCCGAGCCTGAGCAGCAATAATTGTTCCACTTCTTCCTCCCAGCTTCTCTAGGAGGGCTGTCTCACGTGTGAACATTTTCCCTCTGTGTCCCACTCATGCTTCTTTCAGGATCTGGAAAAAACACAGCCAGAGCACCTTGGTGTGTGTAAAAACCAGTGGCACCAGCACTGGTTGCACCCCAGATGGGTGGGATCAGAAAAAGTTAGATGCTGAGGGTTTTTAGTGCTGAGATGACTGCAGCAGTGCTGATGTCTCTTCCCTGCTCTGTGTCGAAGAGGATTCCCTCCTTTGGCTTTCCTCCCCCTCTGCCTCAGTCTGGCTCTGACCGTTCCCTCTGTGCTGTTCATGAGTGGGCTTGACCCGTGCAACACCTTCCAAACCACCTTGTAACTTAAAATCAAAACAAATTACTGTGATTATTCCATACAGTCTGTGCAGAGAAGAGAAAGGTTCATGGAGCCTTGCTGGGGGTTTGAAATCTCACTGGGACATTTTCTTAGGCTCTCCTGGCTGGCTTTTATCTTTAAGATTTTTATCCGTGATCTGGTGAGATCCGGTGCACCCTCAGCAGATGTGCAGTGGCACCAAGCTGGATGTGACCCTTTTTACACTGAGGGTGGTGGGGCCCTGGCACAGGGTGCCCAGAGCAGCTGTGGCTGCCCCTGGATCCCTGGCAGTGCCCAAGGCCAGGCTGGAGCAGCCTGGGACAGTGGGAGGTGTCAGTGTCATGACAGAGGTGACACTGGATGGGATTTAAGGTCCCTTCCCACCCAAACCTTTCTGAGATTCTCTGTTTTTTTAAATAAAAAGCATATAAAAAATCATATTGCCCCCCCCCCAAAAAAGATTTTCTTCCCCAAATCGAAGGAGAGTTTTGGGTTTTCGTGTCTGGTTGTTTTCCAGAGCCAGCGTGGCCCCAGGTTGCCAGGACCGAGCCCCCAGCAGTGCTCCCTGCAGAGCCTCCCGTGCTGGAAACCCCCCAGAAGTTCTTCCTGCGGGTGAAGTGGCAGCAGCAGCAGCAGCACAAAGGTACTGGGGCTGCTCTGGAGAGCACAAACTCCCTCCAGTCAGGGAACCCTGGCATTGCTGAGCTTGGGAAAGCCTCTGAGACCAACAACTCCAGCTGTTCCCGTGTCCCCCGAGTGCCACACCCACAGGGCTTTACATCCCTCCTGGCACGGGGACTCCCCCACCCCTGGGCAGCCTGTTTCTGCTCTTAAATCTCCCTAATTTCTTTGTTATTCTCCTTTTTTTTTTTTTCCTTTGGATGGGCAGCTAGACCACCTCCAACCCAAACCCAGCAGAATATTCCTCCTTCCACAACTGCAGAGAATCCTTTGGTGCAGCCTGCTCGTGCTGGGCAGCCAGGGAAGGAGCCTGCAGAGGATGTGGATGCTGACAAGGACGAGGTGGATGTTTTCCTTGTGGAATCTATAGAAGTAGATGCTGATGAAGAAATGTCTCAAAGTGCAGTGGCTTCTCCTTTGCAAATAAACACCCCCCCTTGGGAAAACGGGGCGAAAGCAAGGTGGGGAAAGGGAGAAGCAAAACGTGCAGAGCTTCATGAGGACAGGGGAGAGCTGGAGCCCAGCAACAAAGCAGCTGCTGCAGCAGTGGAAAAGGCACCAGAGCCCACCCTGAGAACCCTCCCAGTGCTTGTGTAGCATCGTGCTCTCCTCTCCAGTCCGATTCCCAAGGAAGCAGAAGCTGCCAGAAGACCCCAAGGTCCCTTTGGATAAACCTCCTGCTGGCCAACCTGCTG